>PKSG01000273.1:0-33305 GCA_002916505.1 Tolypocladium paradoxum
CCCGTCCGCGGCCCGCCGCCGCGACGACAGCGACAGCATCCTCGAGATTTTCTTCATGGCCGGCCAGTGAGGCGGCGACGACGCGGCCGGGGCACACAGAAGAACCGAAATCCTGTCAATGCATCTGGAGGGCGGAAGGGGAGGGGGGCGAGAAGGCGAAGGGGAAGACGGGCGTTGGCGTGTTGGGAAATTGTGGCGATCGGATGCAGGTTAATAGGACGGAGTAACGCAGGTCAATGACCAGGCCGCCGCCAGACGAACCACTAGATTGGATAAGCTGAGCCGGTGCCCTGTCTGCGGCGCTATATTAGCCGGCTGTCTGCTTTCAGTAGTTCTGCGACCCCTGCCGTCCCCAATATTCAGCCCACAAGGCGTCAGTCGATCGCTTCTCAGCACCTTCATCGCTGCCCTATCACGTCCTTGTCCATCCCCATGGGCAACTTGTTCTGCTCTTCTGTCAGCAGATCATGCGCAGCCAGAATCGTCGTCCCCTCTCTGGTCCTCTCGCTGGGTCTCCTTGGTCGCCCAAATTCACTCGTCGTCGTCATGCCTCGAGCACCCCCACTACCTCACGGATGTCCCGGCTGCCATCGCTCGCGACTGGAGCTCATCATGCCAAGTGTATCTCCTAGTCCTGACAGCTGAGCCGTTTCGGCTCCACTCGTCATCATTGTTAACTGGCGTCTCACAAGGGCCATGCGATACCGCCTCAGGGGCTTGGCTTCAAACTCCACATTGAAAGCATACTTCCAAGTCTCTGTAACAACTTCGCCAACCTCCTCGACACGGCCACATACGAGTATACATCTCCAGACAGCCCCGGGGTATCCATCGTCAGACATACGACAGCGTGTTGTCGTCCCGAATCTTGCCCACAACCCCGGTACTGGCCTCGCCGCCCGAGACACAGGGTCCCCGTGCCACAATCTGGAGTTGGTCAGCACATGTCATTTCGCTTCCAGTCTGCAACGAGCCGTGGTGCTCACCTCGCCCTCGACAACGTCGTCCGTCGTCTTGTGCGCGCCCTTGTCCCTCAGGAAAATCTCCACGCTCGTGGGCGGCGCGCCGAAATGGGCCTTGCCGCTCGTGTCGACCCGGTAGTCGAAGAATGAGGTCTGGCTCACCGCTCCAGCAACCCGCGGAGCTGTCAGTGCGTACACAACTCTAGCGCCAGTAAAGACACGCAAGTCCGAGAGCACCGTCGAGGAAAGGCGAGGTGTCTCGCCTCCGGCTCTCTCGGCAACGTACAAGAGGCGTAGCTTCCCAGGCGTCGTGCCAATGGCGGGACGCGCCGCAGAGGAAAACGCGGACAGGGCATTCGACGTCGCGAGAACGCCGTCCTTGGTAAGGCTGCGCGTGGACAGGCCGTGCGACAGTTTAGCGAGGGGCGACCCGAGCTTCCTGGTCGACTCTTGATGGGTCCTCAGCAGAGTCTCTGGGCTGGCCACGAGCACCGTAGGAGCAATGCCCTGCGTTGCGAGAACCAAGTCTGGGGACCGGCCGGCAACGGAGTTAAAGGCCACAGAGGCATTCGAGTAAAGAGCCGCGAGGGTCAGGATCAGGGTATGGATGTTCGCCAGCGAGTCGGCCGGCAGGAAGACATCAGACGGGTTGAGCCTCTCCTTGGTGGGAACGGCAGCAATCTGGCCAGCAATTCCGGAGACGAGGTTGGCCTGAGTGAAGCGCACCATCTCCTCGAGTTGACCCGGCTTGGACTGCCAGAAGGTGACGACATCCTGGGGGCTGTACGCCAGTTCGGTTGGGGGCAGCTCGGTGCTGGCCGAAGCGGGGGCGTCGTTGATAATGTCCTGCCACGTCGCCACGTTGACGCTGCCGCCCATGCCCTCGGGCACCTCGTTCCAGTCCATGTGGCTGCTGCCCTCGTCCACGACCCAGATGAGCTGTCGGAGCGACGGGTAGGCCTTGACGACGGCGTCGAAGGGGAATGCTCCGGGAGCAGTGACGACGGTGTCGACGGCGGACCGTCGAAGCATCGAGGTAAGCTCATCGTCGGAGACGTCAAAGGGGATCAGGACGGTGGTCAGGTTCGAGTAGAAGCTGCAGGCCAGGAGGGCGACGAGCAGCTCGACCGAGTTGGGCAGGTAGATGGCGACCTTGATGCCGCCCTGGTCGGCGATGTGGCGGCCGATGATGTTGATCTGCCGCGTAATGTCGTCTGGACAGCGTTAGGTGCCATGATGGAGGACGGGCGGCGGCGGCACTCACCAAGCTTGTGCTCGACGACGTTCTCGGAGCCCAGCACGGTCAGGAGGCGGCCCCTGGCCCCGTCGTCGGCGCCGGCGGCGGCCTTGCGCCAAATGTCGCGCAGGTCGCCGTCGCGGCCGCGCGCCCACTTGGAGACGCCGGCGTCCTTGACGTTGAGCCCGCTGTTGAGCGGCATGCCGTGGGGCGCGGCCTGGCAGCGGTAGACGGCGCTCTCGCCCTCGTTGCGGACCGAGGCGGCGATGGCCTGGCGCGTGAGCAGCATCGGGTGGACGTCGGGCTCGCGCGACGACATGATGCGGTAGGTGACGACGGCGACGAGCAGCGTCACCAGGCCCGTCGAGTAGGCGTTCCACTGCCCGACCAGGCCGGTGAGGCCCGAGTCGAGGCTCTCGAGAAGGCCCATTTCGCTGGCTCACTGGCGATATACCTAGACAAGAAGTGCGATGCTCACGGGGTGCTGGCCGGGGGCAGGATGTGCAGAGCGATGGCGGTAGCTGCACGTTGGTTGTTGCTGGTGATGGAGCGGGGGCTGACGTGAGTCCGAGCTCGTCGAGGAGGAGGCGCCGAGTCGGGACATCTTGGCTCCCTCCCCTGCATCTGCGGAAGCTACCGTCAGCCGCCCAGGCACCGCTCTAGCGCCCACCTCGACGTTCAATCCAACGAACAACACCAGGCGGCTGTCGCCTTGTTATTGTTCTTCTTTGGACATTTGCTACGGCCGACGCAACTAGCTGACGAGAAGCGCCCCCAAGATCTAGCAAGGCTCATGGCCACGCAGGCAGGCGGGAAGCACAAATCAGATACAATCGCCACAGATACCCCGCCCAATCTCGAGCCTCATCTGCGATATCATCAACCATGGAGACACAACTCGTAACACCACGCCAACGCTCAGCATTCTCTTGAGAAGGCCCAATGGCCGATCCACCGAGAGACGACAGCGAGACAGCACAAATTGGCTCTTCAACGCTGTCAGGCCAAATTGCCTCGGCTTACTTCCATCTAACCTTGGCTGTTTGAGAATGAGCGTCCACATCGACCGACTCAACCTGCTCGAGGTACGCCAACTTCTTCTCGCGGTCATACACCGGCGCCGCGTCCCTGCGCTCCTCGAGCACGTCTTGCATGCTTCTCCGCTGGACGAGCGCCTGCCACACTGTCTTGCACGTGCTCATAATGAAGAGGCGGTCCATGTCTTCGAGGGAAAGGCCTAGGCATGTCAGTCTCACCACTGCACGATATGCACAGGATGCAGCTTACCCTTTGTCTCGGGGATAAAGAAGAGCGCCCAGAAGCCCATGGCAACCATGAGCGCGCCAAAGAACATGTACGTCCCGTACCCCAGAGATGTAATCATATACGGCGTGGTCCGGGAGATGAGGAAGCTCCAGAACCACTGGTCAGCCGTCGTGATGGCCGTGCAGAGCATTCTAATGTCTGTTTATGCTTGTGAGTCAACTGCATTCTTTACAGAGGGCCATGACATACCAATTGGGAAGATCTCGGAACAGTACACCCACGTGATGCCCTGCCAGGTCGCACAATAGATGAGGCCATAGAGATACACACATACTAACCAAGGTCAGCGTCATTCACAACCATCTTCAGGCGTCAGCTTACCCATGGCGAGGTAACTCCATCCGTTTTGGTTGAGGTGTCCGGCGGCAGCGGCGCGTGCGGGATCAGCTCTCATCACGTAGGCTCCAATGTACCACATGGGCACCGAGCCGATGAAGGCGCCCCAGATCAGTCCATTTCTGCGGCCCACCTTTTCCACGAGCCACAGCGAGAAGATGATCATGCCAACCGTCTTGGCGATGCCGTAGAAGCCCGTCGCAAACAGCTTGGTGCTCGTGCCCGTGATGCCCAGCGTCTCAAAGATGCGCGGAGAGTCTGGGGGGGTCAGGTCAGTCAGTATGGCAGGAAATCTCAGAAGCGGGTGTCAGGCTCACAGTATGTGATGATGTTGACGCCAGTCAGGTTCTGGCAGGCCATGAGCAGCAGGCCGATGCCGATGCGGTTGCGGACCCCCTTTTGCACGAGGCGCCTGAACATTTCTTTAAACGTCATGCGGTTGGCGCTACGCTCCTCGACCTGCTGCCGGATCTCGGAGAGCTCGTCCCGGATGTACTGATGGTCGGCGGGCAGCGTCCTGAGGTGGACGAGGACCTTTTCCGCTTCGTCCCACCGATCCTGGCGGGCGAGCCAGCGAGGAGACTCGGGGCACATCAGCATGCCGGCGCAGAGAAGCGCACCGGGGACGAGCTGCAGGCTCAGGGGAACGACCCATTGGGCCGCAAGGCTAGAAGAGATGGTTCGATCCGCAGCGTAGTTGATCTGTGACGTGCTCAGCACCGGTGTGTGGAGGTGGTTCGAGGGGGATTTCGACTTACCCAGAAGCCCAGCATGCCGCCACCCTGAGACGCGATCTGATGGCTGTCAGCGCCACTGTTCATGGCAGAGGAGAGGCGCGATTGATACCTCAAAGATACCAATCAGCCTGCCGCGGATGGACGGCGGCGACGTCTCGGCAATGTAGACGGGGACAATCAGAGACGAGGCACCAATGCCAAGGCCTGCAATGGCACGTCCGACGATGAGAATGGCCAGCACGCCGTGGGAGGCAGTCATCAGCACGCCGCCGACGATGAAGACGGCGGCGGCCACGAAGATGGCCCTCTTGCGGCCAATCTTCTCGGCCAGCGGGAAGGTGAGCAGTGAGCCGAAGAAGCAGCCGGCCTGGAAGGTGGACACGATGTTGCCCTGCAGCGTGTCGCGGTAGGTGCCCGAGGCGCCGAGCAGCCCGAAGTCCCTGCGGAACGAGTCCAGGGCCATGGTGCCGCCTATGACGGACGTGTCGTAGCCCACTGTTGGCATGTCAGTGCCTGCATTCCGCGTGTGTACCGAGGGCAACTCACTGGCAATGGCCGACATGGACGCGATGATGGCGACGACATGGATGCGCCAGTTGCGGACGTCTTTGGGGTCGTTGGTCCCCTCGGCGTGAAGGTCGAAGCCCATCTTGTCGGCAAGCAAGCAGCGGCTAGGCTATCTGTCTGAACCGGTGGACACGGCGTGGGCCTCTGTGACGGTCGGTCAGGGCAGTGCAACGCCCGAGATATATACGGCGGCCCGGCCGGGGGGTTATCGTGACTGTCGCCGAGGGCGAGAACTGAGGAGCTCGACGACTTCCGAAGGGCCATTGCGCGGGTGTGGGGATGGTGGATGCAGCAGGGTCTTGCTCTTGACTCGACTCTTGACGTGGATATTGGGCAACCCTCGCGCGGGCTACTGTCCCCAGCTCAGTCGCTTCTAGACCTCAGTCGCTTCTAGACCTTGGTCGCTTCCCCAGACCTTAGTCGCTTCCCCAGGCCTCCCTCACTCCCCAGCCGTTCCCCAACTGCTCCAGCTCCTCCCCACACCCCAGTAGCTCGTGCCAAGAGCTGCTGCGCCTCGATGATACAGAATATCCTGGCTGCTTGTTCGAACGGCGCTACGCCCAAGGCGTCCTGCTCGCGCGGGTCAGCCATCCGCATCGATGTCGTCTTTGGAGTGGTGGAGTCGCGGTAGTACTCCGGCCCTTTCAACCACGCGCCATCGCGGGGAGGTGGGGACCTTGCGGTCACCACAGGCAAGGATACAAAGTACGGGGCTTCTCTATGCGAGGCCTCCCGAGGAACACAGCGTGGCCCGTAAAGCCTGGTTCTTGAGCCCGCAGCCCAGCATCTCTCGCGCCCGAAGCTCCGTCAAGCCCGAGAGCCATCGAGTGTGCACCTCTAGCGTCGGCGACGGTCCGGGCTGGCGTCGTCAAGCCTTCAACCACTTACTCGTGCATGCCCACCCCAATGGCCTGTCGCGAACCCCCACGACGCCAGATGCCGCCATCAACGCCCCTCGCACGCAGGGGGTTGGTGAGTGAGCGCGGCAGATCCTGGTCTTTTCTCCAAGGGGCCCTCTTTGCACAGCCTCCGCCATGCTGCCGGTTGGTGTAGCTCCCGGCTCCGCATGTCCTCCGGGCGTCGAGGTGGGCCGCTTGGTCAATGCATATCGTGCTACTACACCGGTAGATCCAACACCTGAGAATCATCATGCGACGGCTCTTCGCGACGCATGGACCTTCCTGACCTTCCTATTGCTCCCGCACACAGCCTGCCGCCGCCGTCGTGGTCACTGGGAGGGGTCGGCCTTCCGACTTCTTCTCGCCAACACTCCATATTCTCACCGCAACGCCATCCCTTCATCTCAATTCTCCAATAGCACGTCAACAAGATCATCACGGCCGTCACGCCGCCGTCGGGAGGCTGCCGTCGCTCCCGCCCCCCTCCTACACAGCCTCAACTAGCTGCCTGCGCGAGTATCAACCCTTTCCTCCAGCTCGTGATGATGCTGACCGCGATGATGAAGGCGCACAACGCTTTGGAGCGACGACGCCACGAGCTCGTTTCATGGAGAGTTTTGATTTTTGCACTGCCCCAATCCAGGCCCCGGGGCGAGCACCACCTCCGCGTCGTGGAGCCGGGCAGGGAGCTCCCCGGGGGAATGAAGCCATCACCACCTTCCCCAATCTGAGGGAATATTGGTTTTCAATATTCGTGGAGTGGAGTGCCTTGGGGTTTCGTATGCACTGCCTCGATCCGGACTGCCTGGCGAGTGTCAGCCCAGCATCAGCTGTCGGCTTCAAAGCAGACATCTCTCATCCAACTGTCCCGAGATTTCCTCGCCACACCTCCGTTCATGGCCGGATGGTGATCTCTCAAGAGCACTGCCTCAGTCTAGACTCTTGGGCAAATGGCTTTCCGGTTGAAGACAACCAAGGCTCCACGTCGTGATGAGTTGTTGATTTACAGCTTCTTCCAGGCCAAGCCAAGTTCTGCGATGGTGCTCGCTCGAGACGTCTCCGAGGGTTGCCCGACTGCACTGCCTCATTCTAGACCCCTCGTCAGATATTTTCCTCGGCTCTCTGGCCCCATGTCGTGGTGCTTTCGCTCACTTGGTGGTGATGAGATGTGGTGATAGTCACAAGTAAACTATTCGATTCTGCATCATGCACTGCCCCGAGCTAGAAAACCATCACTACGCCTTAGCATACGTGATTCACTGTATTGTAGCATACGTGATTCACTGTATCGCAATGAACATGGCCCATGTTCATACTCACATGCTCTGGTAGACGCACTCGGGCGACCACGACAGGTTGACAATGTTGCAACCACACCGCGCCGGCAATCCGGCACGTCTCACGCGTAGTTTAATTTTCAATACGTCGGCAACGCCATTTTCGATGTCCCCCCTTTTGCCCCCTTTTTTGCCTCATCCGTTACGTGTATGCAGTCCTAGGGACTGTGACGCGGCACCTGTAGCAAGGACGATATGCCGGCCCCAACGCGGCACGACCGCAGGACCAGAAAATCACTCATGGGCGGCGAAGGAGGCTGTGTATGCATGGTGGCTTGATGGCAAAGCAAGTCCATGTACTTGGCTCGCCGGCACGGTTTGCCGCGGGCGGGCAGGTATCTGCGGTGGTTTTTGCCGCGCGGGAAAGCCTGCCTCCCGGCTTGGCAGCAAGTGAGGCAAGGGAGTGGCGCTGCCCAGTCCTGACCCCTGCCTGGTGGAGAGGTTAAGCTTAAACCGGGGGCGCCAATCAGCGAAACCTTGCCGATGCAGCAACCGCAGGCCAAGACGCGGTGCGGCGCTGCGCTGCGCCTCGCATTGATAGTCCGTCGGCATGGACTCGTCCCGCAGGAGTCGCGACAGCACGCAACACCACTGACTCGGCCTCCCGGGCCTCCCCGGGTCCGTATATCAATATCACCTCTGGCGGCGGCCTGCCGACATGGTTCCCTCTGGCCAGTCTCAGCCGGGCCGCCAACAACAAAACAACATCCTCCTCCTCCTTGCCCTTGCTTCGTGCGCCGAATCGATTCTCGCAGCGCAGAGCCCAGCCCCTTTGCTTGCATGAACCTGCGTCTGCGTGCTGGTGCTCCCGCCCTGGCACGTCCCTCACCATGGCGAGCAACAAGCCCTCTTCCGCCACGCTCCAGGTGGACACACGGCCGCGGGCCACGAGCAGCGCGGATACCATCGCTTCTGCCGTGTCCAACCCGTTCCTCACACCCGTCACCGTGAGCCGTGCCACTAGCATCGCCGACAACCCGAGGCTCGCCTTGCTGCCGGACCCCGGCACCGAGGCCGACTTCCACGTCGACGACAACCCCTTTGCCTTTTCGCCGGGCCAGCTGAACAAGCTCCTCAACCCCAAGTCGCTGTCTGCGTTCCAGGCACTCGGCGGTCTCCGGGGCATTGCCTGCGGTCTTCAGACCGATGTCGACGCCGGCCTCAACGTAGATGAGACCGCCGCTCCCGGAAGGGTCTCCTTTGATGACGCAGTCGCAACATCACCCCCTTGGCATCGCAAACCGTCGCCATCTCCTGCTGCAGGAGGCTCTCCAGGGCCCTTTGCGGACCGCGTCCGCGTGTACAGGCGCAATGTGCTCCCCGCGAAAAAGGCAACTCCGCTGTGGAAGCTCATGTGGAACGCCTACAACGACACGGTATTGATTCTCCTGACCGTTGCCGCCGTCATCTCCCTGGGCCTCGGTCTCTATGAGACCTTTGGTGTTGAAAAGGGGCCGGACGCACCGCCTCCCGTGGACTGGGTCGAGGGCGTGGCCATCTGCGCAGCCATCATCATCGTCACGGCCGTCGGCTCCCTCAACGACTGGCAAAAGGAGCGCGCGTTTGTGAGGCTCAACGCCAAGAAGGAGGATCGCGAGATCAAGGTCATCCGCTCGGGCAAGTCGTTTATGATCAACGTCCATGACATCCTCGTCGGAGACGTCCTGCACTTGGAGCCCGGTGACTTGGTGCCCGTTGATGGCGTCTTCATCGACGGCCACGACTTGAAGTGCGACGAGTCTTCTGCCACGGGGGAGTCGGATGCGCTTAAGAAGACTGGTGGCGACCAGGTCATGAGGATCCTGGAGGCTGGTCAGAGCACAAAGGACTTGGATCCGTTCATCATCTCGGGTGCCAAGGTTCTTGAGGGCAAGTACTACCTCACACCCCTATTCAGCATGTCTCTAACAATCGCCTCTCAGGCATGGGCACGTTTGTCTGCACTTCGGTCGGTGTCAACAGCAGCTTTGGCAAGATCATGATGTCGGTCCGCACCGAGGTCGAGGCCACGCCCCTTCAGAAGAAGCTCGAAGGCCTCGCCCTTGCCATCGCCAAGCTCGGTGGTGGTGCCGCCTGCTTGCTGTTCTTCGTCCTGTTCTTCCGCTTCGTCGCCTCGCTCTCAGGGGACGTTCGCCCCCCTGCAGAAAAGGCCTCGGCGTTTATGGATATCCTCATCGTTGCCATTACTATTATCGTCGTGGCCGTGCCCGAAGGCTTGCCGCTTGCCGTGACGCTGGCGCTCGCGTTTGCGACCACGAGGCTGCTCAAGGAGAACAACCTGGTTCGCATGCTTCGGGCTTGCGAGACGATGGGTAACGCCACGACCATCTGCTCGGACAAGACTGGCACCTTGGTAGGCCCCCCTGAGGGAAAATCAACTTGAACCTCACTAACGGCAGAGTAGACAACCAACAAGATGACCGTAGTCGCCGGCACATTCGGAAACTCTAGCTTCTCCAAAGCAGAAACCGAGAAGCCCTCAGACCAGCCCGTCAGCCAGTGGGCCGCAAGCCTCCCCAGCACCACCAAACAAGTGATCGTGCAGTCCATCGCCATCAACTCCACCGCCTTCGAGGGCGAAGAGGACGGCAAGCCCACCTTCATCGGGTCCAAGACCGAGACGGCCCTCCTGCAGCTCGCCAAGGACCACCTCGGCCTGCAGGCCCTCGCGGAGACGCGCGCCAACGAGCACGTCGTGCAGATGATGCCCTTTGACTCGGGCAAGAAGTGCATGGGCGCCGTCGTCAAGCTGCGCTCCAGCCCGGGCTATCGGCTGCTCGTCAAGGGTGCTTCGGAGATCTTGCTCGGCTACTGCTCCGCCAGAGCTGATGCCCAGTCTTTGGAAGAGGTGCCACTGTCGCATAATGATGTCGAGGTGCTGCGGTCGACGATCAACGAGTATGCCAGCAAGTCTCTGCGCACAATCGGTCTGGTGTACAAGGACTATCAGGCTTGGCCTCCCGCTCATGCCGAGGTCAGCGACGGCCACGTCGAGTTTGCCTCCCTCCTCAACGACCTTGTGTTCCTCGGCGTCGTCGGCATCCAGGACCCGGTTCGGCCCGGTGTGCCTGAAGCCGTCAAGAAGGCTCAGCACGCCGGCGTCGTTGTCCGCATGGTCACCGGCGACAACGTCATCACGGCCAAGGCCATCGCGTCCGAGTGCGGCATCTACACCGAAGGCGGCGTCGTCATGGAAGGCCCCGTGTTCCGCAAGCTCTCCGAAGACGCCATGAACGCGACTCTCCCCAAGCTGCAAGTCCTGGCACGCTCGTCGCCAGAGGACAAGCGTATTCTTGTCACCAAGCTCAAGGCGCTTGGCGAGACTGTTGCTGTCACCGGCGACGGCACCAACGACGCCCCGGCGCTCAAGGCTGCGGATGTGGGCTTCTCCATGGGCATCTCCGGTACCGAGGTCGCCAAGGAGGCGTCCGCCATTGTACTCATGGACGACAACTTTGCCTCTATTGTGACTGCTCTCAAATGGGGAAGGGCCGTCAATGACGCCGTGCAAAAGTTCCTGCAGGTTTGTACAAGACTGTTTACTCCCACGCTCTGCTCCCACTAACAGGCTCTGCAGTTTCAAATCACGGTCAACATCACGGCTGTGCTGTTGGCCTTCGTCACTGCCGTCTACGACGAAAATATGAAGTCTGTACTTAAGGCCGTACAGCTTCTGTGGGTGAACCTCATCATGGATACCTTTGCCGCCCTTGCCCTTGCGACGGATCCCCCAACCGAGAAGATCCTCGACCGGCCGCCTCAGGGGAAGAAGGCTCCCCTGATCACAATCAACGTGAGCTAGAGTGGCCCCCTTCTCAGAACGAATGAGCTTACGCTGACCCTGCAACAGATGTGGAAGATGATTGTCGGCCAAGCCATCTTCCAGCTCGTCGTCACCTTCACCCTCTACTTCGCCGGCACCGACATCCTCGGCTACGACCCCCACAGCGCGCAGAAGCGCCTCGAGCTCGACACGGTCATCTTCAACACCTTTGTGTGGATGCAGATATTCAACGAGTTCAACAACCGCCGCCTCGACAACAAGTTCAACATCTTCGAGGGCGTGCACCGCAACTACTTCTTCATCGCCATCAACTGCCTCATGGTCGGCCTGCAGATCGCCATCGTCTTTGTCGGCTCGCGCGCCTTCGACATCAACCCGGGCGGCCTCGACGGTACGCAGTGGGCCATCTCGGTGGTGGTGGCGGCCATGTGCTTGCCGTGGGCCGTTGTCGTCCGCTTGTTCCCGGATGCTTGGTTCGCAAAGGCTGCCGGCGTTGTGGGCAAGCCCGTGCTTGTGGTCTATAGGGCTTTGGCGACGTTCTTCTCTGCCCTTGCGAGGCCCTTGAAAGCTTTTCGGAAGAACAAGGGCGGTGATGGTGATGTCAATACGGCTGGCGAGGCGCCAGCGATTGTCGTCTCTGGTGCCCCGAGGGTGGAGGTAACCGACCTTGAGAAGGGACGAACATCATGATTCGTGAGTGCTCGCGATACATGTGCATTGGGGCGTTTTAGACTAGTCATGGAGCACTTGTGCTGGCGTTGGATTGTAGAGTGCTCGCTGCGCGAATGTATAGGTCTGCTGCCAATGGCAAAGAAATCCTCATTTGAAATTCTCTCTTTCTCTATCGCCTCGCAATGTCCCTGCGATAGTACATGTGCTTGAAGCTGACTGCATCAACCCCTCTGTAGGCTGCTTCAACAGCCTGCTCAAGACTATCTCCCAACGCAGCCACCGACACGACTCTTCCGCCTGCCGTCTTCAAGTCCCCGTCGACTAGCTTTGTTCCGGCGTGGAATACGTGAACATCACGGGGCAACTCCCCAATGGTAATCGTATCCCCAGACTCGTACGCCCCCGGATAGCCACCTGCCGCGATTATGACGTTGCAAGCGTAACCAGGGCGGACGGCAAGCGTCACGCTATCCAGTTTTCCGTCCGTACATGCCAGAAGTACGGCGGCCAAGTCTGTCTCCTCCGCCAAGAGCAGCATCATTCTTTGCGTCTCGGGGTCACCAAACCGGACGTTGTACTCCAGGACCTTGGGTCCTGCAGGCGTCATCATGACTCCGGTGAACAGCAGGCCCTTGAATGTGCGGCCTGGATGTCAAAGCTGGTTAGTCTCAACACGCATCGCAGTTTATGCATTGATGTCAAGATTCAATCACACACCATCGAGTCGCAGCCCTGCAAAGGTAGGCTGAAGGAATCAGCTGTTCTTGTCGTGATGGCCTCGACAGAGTCATGCGGGAACCACGCATCATGAAGGCCACATGAACAGCTCGGGCGGACGGGTGCTCGCCTGTCTCTGTTGAGGAAACTTTACGGGAAGCTGTATCGAGAGCTTATAAATGCGTGGACAGCATTTACTTCGATGGGAAGTATTGTCGTCAGGATATTGCCCGCATCCCTTTTCGGCAAGGAGACGTCAGTGATAAGTTATTGTAGCGACTATAGGTCTGATCCCTGAATTATTGGCCCCGTGTGACTGTTGACCAGCCAGTATGTACTTCGTAACTCAGGGCCACTTCGGGATCGAGTGGCATTTTGAGCGAGCAACGGCAACAAGAGTCATCTACTTCGGTAATTACGGTTGTACCTGCTGAACGATTGATTGCAAGCAGGAAGAGTGCCTTCCGCAGAAAAGAGAGGTCGAAGTCACATCGCCGAGGGACAAGAACTGTCATAGAATAGATATGCGAGTCTAACTGCACACTCTGGCCTGCCCTGAAAGCAACCATTGGCTTTTAAAGGGACATATTCTTCGGCGCAATCAGATTGGGCATGGTTTTGAGTCGCACCACAGCCGCACAGCACAGTCGGCGAACAGCATCATGAGGTGCAAAAATCTCTTCCTTTTTTTACTGGGCACTCCTCAGTCCGCTCTGGTTGTCCTCTCTAACCACGGGCTCAGAGAGCGCACGACTGTCGCAGTCTGACCCTGCCTTCTCGAGGCTGTGTGACCCGGCCTCCTCAATGGCCAAGTCGGAGCCTCGTGGCTCCCGTGCAAACGGCCTTCAAACAGCTGAGAGCTTTTTGATTCGTGCCGTCCAACTCAAAATCCATAACCTGTGTCGAGCGGCTTCGCCCATGCTCTCAGAATTGAGACGGAGAAAAGCCGATGTGATGACCATCCTTCCTCCCAATCTATGCTCATTGCTCTCTCACACGTCCCTATCCGTCGAGAGACCGTTGAGCACTTCCGACCAGAGAACCGAGAAATCCACTTTTGTCTATGTCTGCACGGCGATAACATGACCCTCTATCGTGAAAGCGAGAAAAATGCCCTAAGGGGGAACCCCTGGTAGACGGCAGAAACACGAGAATCGCGATGTCCCCTGTCCAGATCCGCTGGGTCTAGATCTATTAACACCACGGTTCTTTCTGCCAAGTGTCGTCAAGTTCCCCAAATCTCGGTCTAAGGGTATCAATCGAGGAGGGTGCCGAAATCAAAAAGAAATGCAATCTATCAGATGCGTCGTGAATGCCCCGTGACCGTTACTGCCTTTCGAGCAAGGCAAAGGCGCTCGTCCGTCATCGGAGGTCATGATGCCGCCGTGTCGTCCGAATTAAAAACAAAAACAAGTCGAAATATGGGCGTCCGGAAATGCAGCGATCAAAGCCAGGCGCGTCGAAGGCGCAAAGAGTTGTCGATGCGGCTGGTGACAACCGTCCAGCATCGACGGGTGTGGTCTACATCGTAGACCAAAGGGTGGCATTTACCACCAGGACTGGGAACCCGGGCCGCCAGGGTTGCCGTAGCCGCCGCCGCCGCCGTAGCCACCTCCATAGCCGCCGCTGCTGCCGCCGTAGCCAGAGCCTCCCTGGGCACCACCGAAGCCGCCGCCGCCGTAGCCTGCGCTCTGAGGCGGGCCACCGAAACCACCTCCGAAACCGCCACCGCCACCGCCACCGCCCCCGCCAAATTTGCGGAAGTCGCGGTTGCCAGAGCCGCCACGACCACCACCGCCTCGGGAGCGGCCGCCACGTCCGCCGCCGCCGCCGCCGCCGCCAAAGGACGACTCACGCGCAATGGCCTCGAGGAAGGGGGGGATCTCCTGGTTGGCCTCCTTGAGCAGATCCATGAGCTCACGGACAACGCCGCGGTTTCCGCGGTTGAAGAAGGCAGTTGCCAGACCAGTGTTTCCGGCACGGCCAGTTCGACCAATTCGGTGGACATAGTCATCAATGTCGGTGGGGAGATCATAGTTGACGACGTGAGTGACGTTGGGGATATCGAGACCTCGAGCAGCAACGGCAGTGGCAACCATGATGGGGCAGCGTCCGTTGCGGAAGAACTCGAGGGCACGCTCTCGCTCGCGCTGGGTTCGGTCTCCGTGGATGGAAGTGGCCGGGAAGCTCTGGTTGATGAGGAAGTCGGACAGAGAATCAGCCATGCGCTTGGTCTCGACGAAGATGAGCGTCAGGCCACCGGCGTGGGTGTGGAGGATGTCGAGAAGGACAGAGCGCTTGTCAATGTCCTCGACAAACTCGACCTTCTGGGTAATGTTCTCCGAGGTCGAACCAACACGGCCGACGGACAAGAAGACGTAGTCCTTCAGGAAATCTCTGGCGAGCATCTGAATGTCGCGCGGGAAGGTGGCCGAGAACATGAGCGTCTGGCGATCGGTAACTCCGGGCATGTCCTCGCCCTCGACAATGCGGCGGATCTGGGGCTCGAAACCCATGTCAAGCATGCGGTCGGCCTCGTCGAGGACGAGATACTTGATGTTGCAAAGGGAGATGCGGCCTCGCTCTATGAGGTCCACCAGTCTGCCGGGAGTAGCAACAAGAAGATCGCAACCGCGCTCAATCTGCCGGAGCTGGGAGCCGATGTCGGCACCGCCGTAGACGACGCAAGGGCGAACCCAGGATCGGTAGGCGAACTTGCGCGACTCATCGTAGATCTGGGAGACAAGCTCTCGGGTGGGGGCGAGAATCAGAGAGGTAGGGTAAGCCTTGCGCTGGCGACCAAACTGACCAGCAGCACCGGCTGGGACGGCAGAGGGGCCGTTGAGGAAGGCCTGGGACAGGATGGGAAAGAGGAAACCACCCGTCTTGCCAGAGCCGGTCTGGGCGCAAGCCATGAGGTCACGACCACCCATGACGATGGGGATGGAGTACTTCTGGACAGGAGTGGGGACCTTGTAGTGAGCCAGCTCGATGTTGCGGCAAAGGTGCTCGTCCAGGGGAGGAGTGGTGAAGTTGTGAACAGGCTCGGGAACGTCGTGGCCGGAAGCCTCGACGGGGATGTCGTCGTACTTCTCGAAGTTGATGCCGGTGTGCTGCTTGGAAGGGTCGTCGGGAGTGCCGAAAAGCTCACGCTCGACGCGGGGGTTGGCTGGGCCGGGGACGTGCTTTCCATCTCGCCATTGTCCGTCGCCAGAGCCGCGGGCCGCGTAGCCGCCACCGCCACCACCACCGGAGTGGCCATCGTATCCGCCACCTCCAGAGTAGCCACCGCGACCACCCCAGCCGCCGCGACGGTTAGTCTGGAAGGCGGGAGGCGCGGCGTCAGCAGGGCCGTTGGCCCAGTTGCCCGGGCGGCCAGCAAAGTTCTGCTGGGGCGGGGGCTGGCTGTCAGGGTTGTGAGCAAGAGAGCAACAGACAAGAGGCGAAGTTGCAAAAGAACTTACTTGGCAGCCCAGGCGCTGTTGCCAAGTCCGTTGACGGGGGCGCCAGCGGGAGCACCGTTGGGTGCGGGCGCGTCGGCAGGGGCCCCGTTCATGGGGGGAGGGCCAGACGGGCGGTTTCGCAGGTGAGGCGGGATGTAGGATCGGCCGCCGGGCTGCTGGGCATTGGGGCCAAGGTTGAGGCCGCCCATGTTGATTTGGTCCGCCATGTTGGGTGAGGTTGGACGAGTTTCAGTGGAAAGGTCGTTTATCAACGTCGGTGTCTCGAGGATCGAGAGCGCGGAGGAAGTCGTTCGAGTCGTTCGAAATCACCCTCTGAAATGAAAGAGAGTGAAGTAGAGGTCCTGTCCGCAAAGAAGAGACAGGAAAGCGCGAAAGAGAGAAGGAAACGGAGGGCCTGTGCTCCCGATTTTCTTCCCAGGACGTATTATTACGATCGGAGTGCACACACGAGGCGGTGTGCTTGCAGTATCCCTCGAAGAACCACGCAGAATCTTCAAAGGAGAGACCAAGGAAAGACGAAGGCGTCTTGAGAAATGGCGAGGATGGGGATGGGGGATGAAGGGTTTTGTGGATGGAGAGGTTTGGGTTGTGGGAGAAGAAAAGGGACGAGAGAGCGAGCAGCTGGAGGCGAAGAAGAGCAGAGAAAAAATTGGCCGGAGGGCCCGAAAGAGGCTAGTGCCCAAGGTTGGGCGGGTCAAAAATTTTCGGGGGGGCCGCCGTGAGTGGTCCGCTCCAGTGCGGCTGCGGTGCTGCCGTGCCCGGTTGCGCAGAGGCGTGCAGCCCACGCAACCCAACAGCGCTGTGAGAAGCCGGCACAAACGTCTGTTTTTACCGTGGACGAGGCAGGCTGAGGACCGTGCAGGTACCGATTAGGTACATTGGGCACACTGCGCGCCGCGATAATACTTTGGTATACTTGGATCTCGCCAAGTCATGCACCCCCATCCCCCAAACGTCACAATGAGTTCCATTCTCGTTGAGGAGACTCGGTGGCGTAATCAAGAACCCGACCCGACTGCCATCAAATGCTCTGCATCCCTCCTGTTCACCGCTTCTCTAGTAGCCTTGGTGCCTTTGTGCGGTCTTTCTCGCACCCACTGCGGCAGCCCTCTGTTGCAGCCAAGGCACTGCTCAAACGCGTGTTTGGGTCACCACCTGCGGACACCTACCATAAGGAGGTAAGGTACCTTATGCCACCATGTACCAGTACACGGTATATGACCCGTGCCCGTGCTCCATGCCGATCGATACCCGTCTTTCCACATGCCCCTGCGTTTGGACCATCTCGAGGATCGGGCTTCAGCATGCAGCGGAGCAACGAGCAGCCATCATCGGGCAGGTTCTCCAACTGACAGCAACCACTCCATGTACGCCTGATTTTCAGGTGGCAGCTACCTTACCTTACTCACCTCCCTGCGTGCTTGACTGCCTTTCTTTCTCTACGTGACCACTGCGTTCTCCGTACATGGAGATCAATTTCTTGCTGCCTGTAAACCAAACCACCACCATCGGGCTATCGCTCTGGACTGCAGTTGGCAGCATCCCGTCCAGGCTCGCTCACCGAAGCAGAGTGCTGATTCATGTAAGAGCCTACATCCACCATCTTTCGGGCGTTCTCGCCTAGCTGGCTCTAAACCTTCGCACCCGGAGAACTTCCCAACTTGGACGCCCGTGACAGCCGGTGACGTTGACCGCACGTGCCCAGACGCCGCAGTCATGTGCTCAACCTCCCACGCAGCAGAACCTCGACTTCACCTGGATTCCTGCACCGGGAAGCCCCGTGCTCCGGTTCGGCAGCCATGTTCAAGGTCACACGATGCACGCGGCTAGACCCGCGATGCAGACGTTCCATTCCGAGGCTAGTTTGTGTGACAGCATTGGAGGGACATAATTTGGCGTCGTACTGACTACGCATCGAGCATGTGGCAGTACGAATTACTGCGACGTCGGTAAGGTAAGCTGAGATGCAGCAGCATTCGAATGACCTAGAAGCAACCGTCATGTGCCCAGACACGTGCAAGCCAGCAGCTGCCCACGAATTAAGCCCACCTTTAGTCACGGATGAAGACGGAATATAGGGAATACAGGGAATAGGGAGGAAGCAGAGGGAACAGAGGGAACACCGAAACTAAAGGTGGGCTTATGGCAGCAATAACCCATACAGATCAAGGAGACGTCTTGCAACGGCGGATTTGCAGACTGTGGCGGCTCATGTCTAGGGTAGGCTGTGCGACAACACCCACCACGGTACAGATTAGAAGCAAACCTCCCTACACTGAAGGGTCGGCAAGGTATCGAAATTTGAAAGAAACCAAGGGGGCTGTTCATTGAATGTTTGCCGATGCAATACTTTTGTTAACCAGATAATCAGCTGGCATCAATCAAACGCGACGGTAAACCTCCATTGGACATGACACTTGCACGTGACCTTGAGTTGGAAGACACCTCGGTTGTAGAAGTCTTCATTTGCCCAGAGCGTAAAAGTACAAGTCTTATCCTCCCCTCCCGCGTCTACTGCCTCAAGCGCTCTTCACCACGCGGTCGTCATCGAACTCTATGTCCACAATCCCGTCCGCCTTGATCGCCTTGACCACCATGCCCTTGAAGTCGATCGGTAACCGCCTCTTAAGCTCATCCGTGCACATCGTCAGGATCTTGATGCCCTGTCCGAGGGTGATGTCGGGGTGGTGGTGCTTGTCCAGGATGGACAGGCAGTAGTATCTGTTGCAGCGGTGTCAGTTGACGAATCTCCATGGATGCCTGCTAGCTTCGCGAGGGAGATGGGAGCTCGGCAGGCGGCAATTTACAAAGTGTACGTACTGTGCGTAGCCGTGGGCGGCATAAGGCACCTCTGCCAAGGCAGCCAAGTAGTCCAGCCAGTACAGTGAGGGCTTGCCGGTGATGGGGTCAACACCGCCCATCAGCAGGTTCACGTTGTAGGGGTGCCGGGATCGCAGGCTCGAGGCGAGCTCTCCACGGACAAAGTGTGCCAGACCCGACGGTGACAGTTCTGTCTCGTTGCGCATCGAGTAGAGCTGGGCGTTTCGTTGGATGTATTCGGCGAATTGCACTGCGGCCGCGTTAGCCCAGCTGTCGACGTGCATCGCCGCAGCGGGATGCTGTACCTGTGTCTCCCGCCTCTCCAGAGAATGCCATGAGTGTGTGCTTGTTCAGCGCTCTCGTCTTGTCGTCGGCCGCCTTGAGGATGGTGGCACCTCGCATCGCCGCCTTGGAGGCCGCGATGATGGTGAAGTCCTTGCCCGTAATTCCCAGAAGAACCTCCCTGTTGCAACGTGTGAGCTTGGCAATGCGTCTGCGAGCAGCAGGAGATACTCACATCGTGACTTGTCTGCGGGGTTCCGGCGTTGAAAGGCGATGGTGGAGGAGCAAAGGATGCCGGTCGGTTGGAGGTGAGCTTGCTTGAGGCCCACGTCCAGCGAGCTCCCGCTAGGCTGTAGTTGCTGCGCGTCAACGAGCTCCCAGTTTGTGCCGCCAGCGACCGCCCCAGCCCGGAATCACTATTCCCCGATCGCGGGCCCTCATTGGCCGCAGTCTGCGGACAGTGGAGTGCCGCATTTTCTGTGGCCCATCAACTCGAACTTTTTTTTCAGCCATGCTGCCACAGAAGTTCGTGTCTAATACGGGACGGACGCCAGCGGCCAGCTTCCCCAGGTGAGCGACAATGTCGTCCTTTTTCACCGTTCCTGGTGCCCAGAAGAAGCGCAAGCGACCTGCGGCACCAGACGCACCCAAAAAGAGACTCGCCGGCTCGGAAACCGCCGGGAAACCCGTTGCGAAGGCCGCCGCCGCCACTAAGAAGCGAGCCGAGCGGGACGAGTCCATCTCCGGCTCCGACTCGGACGATGACGAGAGCTACGACAGCCCGTCCGATGCGGCCGAGGCGGGAGACAGAGATGAATCAGACGAGGAGGAAGAGACCGCCGCTGAGAAGCGATTGCGGCTGGCTGAGCGGTACTTGGAGAATATCAAGGAGCACGTGGACGAGGCCGGCTTCGATGCGGCAGACATCGACCGAGACCTGATCGCAGAGCGGCTACAAGAAGACGTGGCCGAGACCAAAGGACGAGTGTACCGCCAACTGGCCTCCGAATTGGCCTTCAGCAAAGCCTCCCAGACCTTCTTCCGAACCAACACCAATGCCGTCACATCCATTGCCGCCTGCGCACCCTACGTCTACACCACCACCAAAGACCTCTACCTGCACAAATGGAGGACGCAGGACCTCCCAAAACACCAATACCCTCAAACCACAAAACGAAAACCAAAGAAGCCGCAAGCTCCGCCGAAGAAGAAGCCCGAGCTGGAGTCTTGGATCAGGGGACACAAGGGCAAGAGCAAGGATATCAAGTTTCAGAGGCATGTGGGACAGATACTGGCCGTTGCGGCGTCTCCAGATGGCAAATACGTGGTGACTGGTGGCGAGGACCGGAAGCTCATCATCTACGATGCCGCCACGTTGAAGCCCCTCAAGGTCATGACGCACCATCGCGACGCCGTCACGGGGCTGGCTTTCCGTCGTGGAACGAACCAGCTATACTCTTCCTCCAAAGACCGCACCGTCAAGGTATGGAGCCTGGACGAGCTCGCATATGTCGAGACGCTCTTCGGTCACCAGGACCACGTCGTCGACATCGACGCCCTCGCCCAGGAGCGCTGCGTCAGTGTCGGCGCCCGAGACCGCACAGCCCGTCTCTGGAAGGTCGCGGAGGAGACACAGCTGGTCTTCCGAGGCGGCGGAGCGGACAAGAAGCCTCGGCCGGGCATCGACCCGCGCTCCCTCCTCCACGAGGGCAGCATGGACCGCATCGCCATGATCGACGACGACCTCTTCGTCACCGGCAGCGACAACGGCGCCATCGCCCTCTGGAGCGTCACCAAGAAGAAGCCCGTCTACATCGAGCCCATTGCTCACGGCATCGACCCAGCGCTGGACGCCGTCCAGGCATCAGCCGAGGAGGACCCTAGCCCCAACGTCGTGCCCGCGCCGACGCCCCGCTGGATCACTGCCCTCAAGACGATACCTTACTCTGACGTCATCCTCAGCGGCAGCTGGGACGGCCACATCCGCGTGTGGAGGCTCACAGAGGACAAGAAGAAGATTGAACAAGTCGGCATCCTCGGCGACCACCAGCAAGACGAGAACGCCAACGAACAAGCCAACGGCGACGCACAAAACGGCCATGCCAAGGAGTCTCGACGCGTCATCCCCGGCGTCATCAACGACATCGCCGTGTTTGAGCGCGGCGACCGCGGCAAGGACGGGCTGTGCGTCGTCGCGGCCGTGGCCCAGGAGCATCGCTTCGGGCGGTGGAAGGTGTGCAAGGCGGTGCGCAACGGCGGCGTCGTGTTCGAGGTCCCCAGGATACAAAAGGCGCTGGTGAATGGTGCGCGCGAGAGCTCAGATGACGACGACGAGGATGAATCATAGCGGGGTGTAATTCAATAGACTTGGGAACACAGCATCTGCTTCAGCTCTGGACAGAGTCACTACGCTCGTGATTGCTCAACACCCATGTAATACCTGTGCAATGTCACTTTGGCTTGGTATCTAACTTCCTTGGCTGCCACCGTCTAACCGTCTACCACTGCCCTTCTGCAATCCATGCGGACAGCTACCACCTAAACACGGTCTTCCAAACCTCACTGGCCGGTGGTCGCCATACCGGTATCTTGTCCACGCCAGCCCCCCCGTTCCATGAACCAACAGTACAAAAGCATCTTCCGTACGCCGCCGTCCGCGCCAACGCACGCAGGTATCTGCTCCGCAAGTTTGTGAAGCAGAAAGAAAAACAACAAAAAATTGTAGTTCACCATGAAACCAGCCTAGGCCGGACCGATTCTGGCATGGTGATGCCGAAGCACAGCAGATGGTACTCCGAACTGGTGCTATTTGCGGGTATTGTGTTAGGTCAGGTCCACCGTGCGGTCGATGCCGTCGTAGCCTGCCCTCGTTTTCTTTGGCGAGGGACTGTCGACGGAGATGAGATGTCGTGTGGAGGACGGGAAGTGGCTGGATCGCTTAGATTTCTGTGCCGTTGCCCGTCCCCGTGGAGGCATCGGCCCTGTGCCCTTAACGAACTGCCCCCGCGTCTTCGGTGCCTCGTTGTCGGTGGACGCGTCCGATGAGGAGCTGGGTAGCGTTCGAACGAATTGAAGCTCATTGGCGTCAACAGAACCGACCTTGCTCGCAGCTTTTGGTTCGTCGTCATTTTTCGATTTGCCAACAGCCTGATCACCGGGCTTTGGAGGCTTTCCCTCCGGGGACGAGCGTGCCGAATGAAACACCTGGTTAGGTGAGCTCGTATTGGTGCTCGACTCGGTATTCAGGCTGCTGACCAACTCCAGTTCCTCGTCGTCACAAACCTGCGGGTTTCCCTCCGGTGAGCGGTCCTTCTGCATGGGCGACGCTTGTGTGGAACCGTTCTCTCGTGACTGTTCTCTGCTGACGCCTTCGCTTGCTGAAGAAGCCTTCACACTCTGTGCCGCTGAAGCACCCTCCTCTGGTGACGCCTTTGGAGAAGTAGAGGACGACTCTGCCAGCTGAGAGCTTTGCAGCTTCTCTGCTTTGGCAGCCTTCTTCTTCGCCGCGGCTTTGCGCTTCTCAGCTTTCTCCTCTTTCTCCTTCTCGAGTCGGTCCTGCTGCTCTTTCTGGAGATCAAACAACAGCGACCGTACCTTGCTTCGCAACTTTGAAGGCTTTATGTCCCATTCGGGGCTTTCCTTGTGAAGAAGCTTGCGGGCGACTTCGTCAGGGTCCTTTAGGAACTCTTCCGTGTAGCCGAGTACAAAAACCCCACAGTCGCAATAGTTGTTTTGGTAAGGGATTCTCTTGGCTGTCATCCCGTTAGGAATCAACGCCAAATCAACGTCCTTCTTGTCTCTCGCCTCCTCGGCCAGATATTCCCTCAGCGCCTTGCAGGTGGGAGAGTGTGGAGAGTCCAGAGAGTCGAGGGTAACAATCCTGGGATGTCTTGGGTCGAACTTCTGTGGCCCGCTACCTGCAGGCGGTGTTTTGCTCCGGGTTCTTGGGGATGTTGCTGGCATCGTTCTTGTTGAAGCGCTCGGCGGAGAGGAGAGCATCTCAACGTCCCGGTGCTCGCTTGATACATCAACCACCTCCTCGTCTTCTGTAGCCGGTACGCCGTTGAGGGCATTTGGCACGTTGCAGATGATGGCCAAATACCAATGTGCGTGCTCGTTGACGGGAACGATGATGTAGTCATAAGAGAACAGGTCGAATTTGGCAGTCCACGTCTTGACGCCATCGTAGTTGATCTTCCCTTTGGTAGACCTCAGCTTTTCAAAGAAAAAGCTGCTGAAGATGTAGACCTTATTGAGAAGTTCTGGTCGTTCGATCTCAAGCTTGGCCTGCAAGTACCGGAGGTAAAAGCTGATGAGGTTGTCGTTCAGGAATTCCCCTTCGTCAAGTCGAGGTATATCCTCGTCGTCGACGGTCGCCCTGTTCTTGCCCGTGGCCGGAAAGACAAGAGATCTCTGCCAGCGTGTCCGCCAGTCCGGATGTGTGGTGGTCCAGCGGTCGGGGCTCGGCTCACGGCGAATGGGTGTTGGGGAGGACCTCCTCGTCCGCCGCGTATCAGGACCGTGGCTCCGTAAGGGCATCTCAGTGTCGCCACTGAGGTCGGCGGGATGGCGACCATGAGTCCGGGCAGATCTCGGCACCTCGTCTAACAGTGCCTTGCCCCTCGGAGCTTTCTCGCCCACTACGACTGTGGATTGAGTAGCCCACCGGGGTGTCTCATCGTGTTTATCCATAGCCAGTTGTTGCCCAGTGTCTTTTCTTGCACGGACGTTTGCTGCTAAATAATTAGTCGCATCCTGGACGGCCTTGTGCACTATGGCTTCAACTTCAGCCCTGTGTTGTGTCAGCTCAATCACACAAAGTAAACCATGCCAGGCTATTTGACATACTTAGGCTTTTCCTCGGCCTTGTCCCCGCCCATCATCGAAACAAGTCGCGAAGCACCATGGAGATTATTAAACTCCAGAGCGAGCTTGCGCTCAAAATTAAACGTCTTTGGACGAGAAACGATGACACAAGGGCTCGCTGTAGCTGCGTGCTGCACCTGAAAGGCTGTCTTGATGTTGATATTCAACCAAGCGAGTTGCAAACGTTCGCCTTTCGTTGTCGTCGGCACCAGCTTGTAGCTGTTGTTGGACTCTGGGCGTAGAATGATCTGGTTCTGCCCCTGGCTATCGATCTCATACACATTCTTGCCGCAAGCCGCCATCTTCAGAGCCATGTCCGGACGAGTTGGCGGAGAGGTTTCCAGCGGTCGACGCACGCTTCCAAACACAGTAGGGTGGATGTCACCCCTAGCTTTGATCTGCTGTCGCGGCTGACCAAGACCAGAAAAGTTGTTTTTTTTCTTCCTTTCGGTCTTGTCGGGTTCCGCGTTGAGCTCGTCCTCCGACCCCTCAATGGATTCCCTCGGCGCTGGCGTTTGTTTGGGGCGTTTGATTGGAGGCCCTGTTGACTCCGAGAGATAAAAGTGCAACGTATGTTTGGGGGGTTGCTGCCGGACATCGGAAACGATATTGGCTGGCGGCGGGTGCTCATCATTAGCCAGGACATCGGGACTGTCGACAGCATCTGGCATCCGACTTTTCCGCTTCTTGCGACTAGGATGGCTGCTAGCTCGCGGGCACGCGTTGCGGAATTCGGAGACGTTTGCAGCAGCGCTGGGTGTCGTCTTTTCCGTACTCGAGCTGCTCTTCAGGTCGTATTGATCATCGCGCGAGATTGACCCGGTGAGGTCCAGGACATCTTCGTGCGCTGCTGGCTTTGAGCCCAAGAAGAAGTGGCTTTTCAAAGGTCCGTGATTGCGAGAGCCATCTTGTCTCTGCCGCTTTGCCGGCGGGCTCTCTTTCAAGACGCAAACGTCAGAAGAGCTCGGTGGACAGCTCAACGTATTCGCCGGGCCGGCCAGTGCTTTGATGCCCCTCTGGGAGGTGGTTAGCATCTGATATTGGATACAGAGGGCGCGGGAAGTGCGTACCAGAATCGAAGGACCCATCCTCTCACACTTAGTCCTAGAAAAGGCATCAGGAAGAACATTAATGCCTCCGAGGCCAGAGGATGCCTACCCATAGTCTGGGAACGAGTGTGCTCTGGACTTGTATCGCTCCCACGCACTGCTTCCAGTCAGCGCTGGACTAGTAGGACGAACAAGGACTCGAGGGGGACCATGCGTACTCCCATCGAGTTCTCTTTGGCTCCTCCCTCTCTCCTGCCTGCACCGACTCGTGAATCTGGGGCTCGCGTGCGTGGGTGTCCAGCTTTACGACGTCGTGATTCTCGTCGTTGGAGACCGGTTTGGAGATCGGTTTGGCGTCGCTGCGATGTCGCGACCTGTTTCGAGCCGGGTCAGCTTCGCCTGTGCTCCCAGCGACGCATATTCTCCCAGGCACTCACGTTCGAGCCTCGCCAGCGGCAGTCCCGCGATGCGAAGTCGGTTCAAGAGTGGAGGATGACGGTTGAATCTACGATGGCTAGTGGCGGGGTCCACCAAATTGGTGGACTTGGGAGCCATTTAGCCATGCAAGTTTTGGGGTGCTGGGGTTCCACTGCGACGGACGCGGCTGCGAGGAACGTCAGGCAGCCTTGCCATCCGCTAGAGCGCCATTGGCGAGCCTGCCACTGGCAACCAACCACCATGCACTGATGAGGATGGATGCTTGTGGCTTCCATCCCCTCTGCTCGCTCCCTCTGAGGTGTTGTGATGAAAATGACCCGGTTTGACTCACTTGAAGCTCATCGCTGGCTGCATCT
The DNA here is from genome assembly GCA_002916505.1 of Tolypocladium paradoxum. Lineage (NCBI taxonomy): Eukaryota > Fungi > Ascomycota > Sordariomycetes > Hypocreales > Ophiocordycipitaceae > Tolypocladium > Tolypocladium paradoxum. Next base: position 25,850 of record PKSG01000273.1, read on the forward strand.
GTGCCCGACGACTCCGTGAGGTCTATGATGAACACCATCTCGTCGGCTCAGTCGCATCGATTGGATCCATCCAGCGCGTCGGTGGCGGTTGCAGGCTGTGGGCACACACTGCCAAAACCGCTTCGAGGAGACGAGCGACGACGCAAAGCCAAAGACGCGATCACGGCAGGATGGATTGAACAGCCAAGGACGCCGAATCTACTTTGCTCTCGTCCGCGCTGTGGTTCTGACTGCACGCGGCAGCTTCGTGTTGTCGCAGATTCACGGCCCAACTCACGGGCTCACCACAGCAGTGAGGAGTGGGAAGGCCAATCAGTTGTCGCCGCAGCTGCCACGCGCTACAGGTTGGCAAGATCTAGATCACTCGTTTGCAGGCACCACAAGCTGCTCAACTTGGATAGAAGCCCTGGCACTCCAGCGAGAACCACAGTAATACCTCCCGTCATCGTCCAGGAGCCGGTGACATAAATAATAGCGGGAAGCCCACTGGGACAGTTGTGTTAGAGGTCCCAGCTCGTGCGGGAATCTAACAGAGATTACGTGGTACGGAAACGTTATCGGATGTGCCGTAGGCTCTAGCCTCTCCAAGCACCTCTATGACAGCCACGTACTGGCACGAGGTAATGGAGAGTAAAGCCTGTCCCTTCTAGCAAGTTGTCTGCTATATCTGCGTAAATAAAATACCCGATGCCATAGAAGACTGCTGTCATGGGCGTAAGCAAAGCTGAAAGTGAGTGCCTGCGAGCCTACGATACCTGTGGGATGTGGAATTGGGGCTATGATACCTCGTGCGCCTATTCCCTGCCCCTAATAGTGGAAAAATACTACAAACACGTTATCGCGGCCCTCTTTTGGCAGTTACAGTCAACCGCAACTGCAGCGCTTGCGTGCACGGAGAAGGGACCCAATCCAGGGCCTCCAGTGCTCCACCTGCAAGGCTGAGAGGCCAACTTACAACAACCCTGCACTTCATCCCCCACACCAACGTGTCCTATTAATTCGCGACATCATCAACGACCGCGACAGTTCATTCAGCCTCCATCCTCCAATGCCGCCATAGCCAGCGCAGCGAACCCCGATCAGCAGCTACACGCGCCGTCGTGCGCCCCCGAATCGCCCACCATGCACTCCTCCTTCACGCGCATCCAAAATGTCTTCGGCTTCTTCACCACCGTCGCCTGCGTCTTCGGCGCCTTCATCGCCGCCACCGACTTCTTCTCCGCCCGCACCCCAAGCGGCGTCCTCACACCGCAAAACATCCAAGTGTACGTCCTCCCGTCTCTCCTCCTCTCCTCCTCTGCCCTACCCGAGTTCGCAAGTAGCACGGTTGCTGACTGCCACCAACAGCGTCAAGGGCCGGCCGCACTACTACTCGTCCAAAAAGGAAGAGTACGCCATCATCAGGTTTTCCCTCGACGCCGACCTATCGTCCCTCTTCACGTGGAACACCAAGGAGCTCTTCGTCTACGTCACGGCCGAGTGGCCCGGCGCGCCCGGCCAGAATGCGACCAACTCGGCCGTCATCTGGGACAGCATCATCACGAACCCGAGCGCGGACCGCCTGAAGAACATTGGGCCCGTCGCTATGAAGAAGCTCAAGAAGAGCTCCGAGGGCAAGACCATTGACCCCCTCCGGTACGATCCCCTGGACTGCAAGTGACCTGCGTTGCGCTCAATTGCTGACTGCTGCTACCTCCAGAGGTATCCTCAAGCTCAAGAACCAGAAGCCAAAGTACCAAATCACCCACCCGAGCGGAAAGATTGCGGAAGTCGGCGATGTTGCGCTCAAGCTGCATTACAACGTCCAGCCATGGGTTGGGCTCCTGACCTGGAACATGGACAAAGACATCTTCCTGTGGAAGACCATGACCGGTGGGTTGAGCGACAAGTTCGCCCTCCCTGCGGTCAAGTCAAAGGACAGCAAGGGCAAGGCTAAGAGCTCATAAGCACTCCGTTCTAGTAAAGAGTAGCTGGGTCATGTAGGAACAAGAACTTGTGGCGTTTGGCAGGTTGGCTAGCAATGGAACAGTTTTGTCCTTTCAATAACATGACATTCATCGTAACATGAAGGGAATTACCCACGTCATCAAGCTTGCCCACCATTCTCCTAAGGCACCCGGTTCTGTCTATAATACATCACCATCATCGTGCATGGCTAAAATGGAACATTGCCCTGACAATATCCGTGTACACAAAAAGGCATTCCGCCCTGATGCCCCAAGTATCCATCCACCCTTATCAACGACAATACAACCTCAATATCGGGGAATATATTTTCATGAACCCATGGGCCACTAGCCTTGAGTAACATTTCCGCCACTGCCACTGCTATTGCCACCCCGTCCCTTGTTCGGACCACCTCGTCCTCTACCTCCTCGACCACGGCCACCGCGGCCTCCACGCGAGCTGTCAAGGCTCGCGGGAGGAGGGACGCTGCCGTACATGGCAGGCTGCTCGCGATTAGGAGGGGTCTGGGATCCTTCAAAGTTCCCACGACCTCGTCCTCGACCGCCGCCATTGCCTCGCCAGTTACCATTGCCTCGTCCGCGACCCTGGCCAGTCATACCTTGCCCCGGAGGCAGTGTTCCATGGGGGCTGCCTCGATACACCAGGGTGCTGTGCAGCAAGTTCGGGGCACCACCGCGCTGGCTGGGACTGCCGCGACGACCAGGCGAGTTGGCACCGCCGTTGAGAGCACCGCGCCATCCACCTCGCAGGGGCGGAGGGGCCGTGGCATCCTTGTACTGCGGCACGCCAACTGAGCCGTAGGGCCCAGTCGTTGTCGTTGGAGCAGCTCGTCTCCGTTGAGATCTGCTCGATGCAGAAACGACTTGCTTGTCCGTTGTGTTCAGGACGGAAGATGATGCAACCGTCTGGCCACGGAACATTGGAGCGCGCTCGCCCAGCGTGGTGCCGCTCATGAAGGGCATGTCCCACACGACATCCAGCAGCAGCGCCGTCGCAGTTCGGCTGATGCCAGCAACGGTTCCCCTTGTCGCAATGGGGACCTTTCCAGCAGCAGCTGCATATGTCACGCGGTCGCCCAAGCTGAAGCTTTGGTTCCCGAGCACCAGCTCCGCGTCGGAAGGCTTCAGGATGGCGGCACGAGGCACGCCGCGCAGCTTCCGAATATCAATGTCCAGAGAGGCCTGGTGTACCTGCTCGCCAACGGTTGCTAGCACCATAACAACCTCAGAGTCGAGCTGCTCGGCCTCGAGAGGCACGCGCTCAAACTTGCTTGTCTCCTGCTTCTTCAACCAAGCCACAATGTCCTTGACGCGCTGCGAGGCAACGCTCGGATCGTTCCACAGATCAGTTTCGGAAATCTCGCTCCTCTGAGGTTCCTTCTGGATGGCGGCGAAAAAGTCGGGGAATGCCACCATGTAGTCCGCAATCAACTTGACCGCCAAGGCGCTGAACTCCCAGCCAGTTTGAGACTTTCGCGAATACCCCAAAACTTTGAGCTTGCGTCCCTCGAACTTCAGATTGAGACCCAAGTTCAACTTGAGCCCAGCCGAAGTGCTGACCTGGTAAGACGACGTGATCTTGCTCAGCACCAGAGGATGCACTCCGAGTTTCTTGGCGACCGCAAAAGATGGCGTGTACGGGTTATTGCGCTCGGCCTGATAAATAATTCGCTTTGCAAATTCCTGCTCCTTGTTCTTGGGCACTGAGACGACGACTTCCGTCTTGTTGCTGACGTGGCCTGTAATCTCCAGAGGGCGTCCGTAGGCATAGTCCCCGAGGAAGAACGCCCGAGTTCCCACGGGAAACTCTTCCTCGACAGGCAGAGCCGCCTTTTCGATGAATCGCTCATCCTCGTTAACGACCTCGTCGACAATCGTCTGAGAGGCATAGGTGCTTCGCAAGCTTGGGTTTTCGGCGTATTCCTTGATCAGGGCTCCTTCCTCCGTCTTGATCAGGCCCTTGAGCATGTGGACATAGACAAGACACTCCACCTGTCCGATTGTGATACCCAGGCGCTTCGCATGCCAGCTCTCGAGGTACTCCGAATCCTTGGCAAAATCGCCAGCCTCCCTGTTCGAGTGGTCCTTGGCGATGACATCCTTGTCATTTGCGGCCAGTTCATAGCTGAAAAGCTCGTCCTGGACCTTCATCACCTTGGCCTCCTGCAAGAATGGATATCCCACATAGCATCGCTGGCCGAGTTTCGCCTTCCATGTTTCTATGCTTGTCCGCATCTTGGTGTCGGTCAGGGTGATGACAACGCTAGGATTCCGGCTGTCTGACTGGAAAACATTGATGCCGTAGCCTTCGACCAACTGTGCCGTATACGGCAGGCTATGCAGGGTAGGGAAACCTGCCAGCGCCTCGACGTTCAACAGCGCGCCGGTCGTCAAGCCTGACAAGTAGTCAAGGCCCTCCGTGTCGGGCATCTCGAACATGTTCTCAATGCAGCGGCAGGACTGGATCTCTGGGAAGATGCCGGGAAGCGACGAAGGGTAAGTGAAGTTGACTTCCGAGGAGTAGGTGAACTTGAGCGGAACACCATATCCATTTCGAGCCTTCTCATCATCGTCCAGGAGCTCATTCTTTGGTGCCATGGCTGCCAGAAGACGCTGCTCGTCGATGAACGGGATCTTTACCACGGCCTCCCACTCCATCTTTTTGCCGTTCATGTCTAGCTCGAAGTCTCTGGGGTAGAAATCAATGATCGGAGAATTCGGGTTCGTCATCAGGTCGTGGTACACGGTGGGCACAATCTTCTTGCTTCGATCGGGCAAGACACCCATCAGCTGTTCATATGGCCTGAACGGCTGACCCTTCTTGAAGTTGAGATCCGCACCAAGGCCCTTGACCACATCTGATGGAAGTTAGCTTTGAACCCCGCCTGTTTTCGGTCCAGGGAGGAGCTTACCTGATATAAGAGGCGAGTAGTGATAGCCATAGTACCATGGCCAAGACGCAATGCCCCTGTAGTAGTAGTACAGCACCCACTGAAGGCCCTGTACGTAATTCTCGCAAAGAGACGTCTGCTCCTGGCTGTACCTTTCCGACGGCCATTCCGGGAACTTTTGCAGATAGTACTTGGTCTTCCAGCCTCGATACTTGTCCTGATACAGCTTCTCGTAGTGCTGCTGAGCATCGTCGGGCGTCACATCAACAACCACTGCCTTGTCGTACGTCTTCGTGACGCGGTAGGCAGCCAGATTACCCTCCTCCTCCTCCTCATCGCCGTCGCCCTGTCCAGCTGGTCGCGCGGGGAACGCTAGGATAAGGTGTCGATCCGCGTTGTCGTCCTCCTTGGTCGACCAATCCAGGTGCATGGCGTCGGCAAGGTCTTGGACAAACTTGCGGTCTGCTGCTTTCAGCTCCGCACCAAGGTTGAGCGGCTCGTCGGATCGTTTCGAAACATAAGGGCGGATCTTCTGTTTCCACAGATCCCGCTGAAACGACGTGATGACAAGCTGACCGCCCTTGGGAGCCCTGTGGCTTGCACCGTTGTTGCCTCCCAGCTTCTTTTCCATCTGCTTGGAAGCAAACCACTTCTCATCGGAAACATCGCCCTCAAAGGAAACCAACTCAAGCTTGCTGAGCTCATGCAGCAGACTCTGCAGACGGGTCATGTTGATGACACCGTTTTCGTTGATGTAGCCCTCGCATGTCGGAAGAACCTTTTTATAGATTCCAAACATGTTGGCCAATGCACCTTCATTGATGTGAAGTCCGGGGAGATTCGGCAGGAAGTCGTTCCCAACAAAAAAAGCCATCAAAATGAAATCATCAATGACTTGCTCAAGATCAAACGGGAAGCTCAGTGTGTCTTCTTTTTGCAGTTCCTGAAACTCCATTTCCAGATATTCTCTCACGATGCAGAGATGAAGAAGGTAGAAGTTCTGATGTTCAAGCTCCTTTGACTTGGTCTTGGAAGCCCGTCCGAACGTGACTTCTTCACGGAGAAGACAGAAGTGGGGATCATGACTGAGGAGGCCCAGCATGATCAAGTCGGCGTCCAGGCCGTAGAGACAGTGGCGCACATTTGGGTTGTAGTTGGGCTGCGCCTTTGCGTTGCGGATGTACTCCATGATCTTGTGTTCTCCCTCGCCGGGGACGTCGTGGCCAGAGAGCACGACCTCGCACCCCTGCCAGTCAGTGTCTTCTGAAACTTTCTTGTTCACAAAGTATCGGAGCTGGAGCGACAGCTTCGCCATGAACTCGGTTCCTGCCAAAGGTCAGTCTCAACTAGGGAGCATCCTGTGAAGGTTTACATACCAGGTGTGATGCAGTTGCTGTCAAAGGGTTCCTCCTTGGGCATCTCCACACCCTCTTTGATGGCCTTTTCACGGGCCTTTTCAGCATCCAGAGCCGTCCTGAAACGACGAGCACGCTGTTGGTTCATCTTGGCGCGCGGAGCAACGCCGTCGATGGCCATGAAGAAGAGCTGCTTGGGCTTTATTTTGCCAAACAAGTGCTCGATGTAATTGAAGATGCGTATAAACATTTCCTCCTCGCTTAACCGGAAGGTTGCATCCTCGCCGGCGTCCTTGTGGGTGCAGTTGTGGATGATGCCGTTCATGTCAAGCTAGGGTCTTGTGTCAGTGACAGGCGAAGGGGAACCGGTCGGGAGGCATTCGAACATAGAGGCAGTCGAATTCGGGTATTCTGTTCTCTGCGATGACCTGGGAAATGGCCGGATAGCGCTCCGAGAGCCATCTGAAGAATTTGGGAACACTGGACAGAGGTTAGCTCAGGCCGGATGGGCTGAGGTCGGAGAGTGGCGACATACCCCATGTTGCACAGCGGCGGGAGTTTGTCCGCCCAGAATGTAGTCTAGAAGTAGAGACGAGGGATGTGTATGGTGTGCGATGAAAAATCGCGACAAGCGAGACGTCAAGCCCAATCCAGTCTACCCGGCGCAACGAAACGAGAAGATCCTTTCGCCGGAGCTGATGACCTGTCCGCGGTACGCCGAACGAGCAGAGAGAGAAAGAGACGAAGGAAAGAGTAGTGGCACCAGGCAGCAAGAGTCTGGGCCACGGCTAACGGAAGATGCTGTGCGTGCGGGAGAGGGACGGAGGGTGACGGTTGTGATGGAAGAAGAGCGAGCGAGAGCTTGAAGTCACTGCTGATTCTCAGCCGCGTGCCCTTGGTGGGGCTCGACGAGGGGTGGCCTCAGCACTGGAAGACCTCACCCCCCCCTCGCTGCCTTGGTGGCAGTTTAGGTGGACGCCACCCACCCCACCCGAACTGCTTTCCTTCACTTTACGCGCGACGCGTGCTGCCAGCGCTCCCCTTCCAGCCTCGTCGCAAGCTTCATCCCCAGAGACATCCCGTCATCAACTTCACCCTGCGCCTCGTCCTGTAACATCGAAAGGCCCCAACCAGCCTCCGTTTGATTTACTCCGGCCTGCTTTGTGACCGCAATTCCGCCCACCATGGCTCCCGCGCAGGCATTGGACCCCGAGGTCGATAGTGAGCTCCCTCTCGGCCTCCC
>PKSG01000831.1:3520-86535 GCA_002916505.1 Tolypocladium paradoxum
TAGGCGATCAACTGCACGACAGTGGACGAGATGACGATGGGAGTTCTTCGCAGGTTCAGGAGAACGTTGCAGGCGGCGACGATGGTGCAGAGCAAGAAACCAATGGTCCAGGCGCGAATGGTGTTGACCGGCACGTCGATGTCATGAGGCGGGACCTGGAGAGAGTCGGTCAATCAGTTCCGTGTGGATGGGCGACTTCTGCCTGCGAGCCCATCTGGTCCGGGGATATGAAGAAACTTACCGAGGAGCGAACTTCGGGGTAAGGCGAGTCCTCCTGGATGAGCGACTCGTCAATGGCAGCCTCCTTCTCGGCGTTACCGGAGGCGAGGGCATCGTCGATGTTGTCGAGCTTGTCGATGTCCAGGAAGGGATCCCACTTGTGCTGCTGCCTGAAGCGCCGGAGCTCCCTCTCGGGGTTGTGGTCGGCAGAGCCCGTGGGGAGAATCTCGACGCCGGTCGTCTCAGCGCCTTCGGCAGGCGTCTCGCGCGACTTGACGGCGAAGCGTTCCCTGAAGCCCATGATGCCGGGTCTTGTGCGTGCTCCGCTCCACTGTTGGACGAAGGGTTCCTGACAGGAGGGAGGCAAGGCGTCTGACAAGTGAGAGGAAGAGAGGGTCCGTGGTGGGAGGGAGGGACGAGCTGGAGGTTATATCCAAGGGGCCAACCCCACGAGCCATCAAGTCAGCCGCGGTCCGGTTGATTTGGCGACGCCCCGGGCCTGGGCTTGGCTTGTGCTGTGCGATGGCCATTCCGCCAGACGCTCTGTGCTGCTGGACCCTTGGAGTTGACAACTCGACACATGGTCGGAATGCGGAAGCAGCACAGAGACCTGACCAGTGGCTGGACCCGTCCTGGGCCACCCCTGTCCCCTACATCCGCCACCCCTGCCCACGTCTCCTGGCTGCAAGCTTCAATGCTCTTCCGTCTCCGTCTGGCACCCGCAAGAGCCCCGGTTGCGGTAGGTGGGCGGCGCCGACCTGCCTAATGAAGCGGACAACCCGTGCGGAACTGCCGTCCTATCCGTATTGGCGATCCGACATGCGCGCGTGTGCGCGCTGTGGGGATGAAGAAGGTTGATTCGCTTTGACGAGCCATGAATTGAGTGTGGTGGCCGCCGTACAGGGAGACAGCTGGCAGACAGGCGCTCGCTGGCGCGCCTTTGCCCGCTCCCGTCTGCAGCATCGCGAGAAGGGCCAGCATTCAGACATTCGAGGCCAAAGGCATCGTGGCCCGGCCATGGCCAGCATCGCACCCTCTCGGCCCACGCGGCAGGCCAGCCAGGGACCTTTGTCGAGGCCAGGTATTCGTACAGTGAGCACCAAGTGGTGGCGGTGGCGCTTGTTACTCGTACGTGCCAGGCCAGGCTCGGGTCATACCTGGCGCCTTCCTTATCTTGGAGGTTCTTTTGTAGGCGTACTCCGTACTCGGTACGAGTACGAGTAGTTGCCGACTTTGGACCCACCGGCTCCCAACAGCCGGGGCAGGAACTTTGCACTCCTGGGAGCCAAATCATCCAATATGGATCTTGCCAGAGCAACTGCCCTTGCGCAGGCCGAGGCAGGCACCGAATCAGGATGCACTCTCCAGCCGATCTCACGATGTCGATGCATGGATGCCAGTATCTACAGCACAAGCACACAGACGTCAAGCATTCCGCTGTCGTGATCGCTGACGACCCCGGCCCTCGAGCCAGCGGACAGACGCACCTTCTGCAGGCTTCTGGCCTCGAGCGAGATTACTGGAAGCGTCCTCGGGACAAGTGCCACGCCTACGATCTGCCCTCGGGACCCTAGGCCATCGCCGAGCCCAACCCCGGCATCGCTTGGCCAATCGTGGGCGCATCTTCCGCCTCCGGGCCGGACGGCAGTGGCACTTTCGCCTCCTGGCGCTCCACTGCTTGGGGAAAAGGGCTGCCTGGCGCTGCCCTACCTGATGCATCGACTGAGGGAGCCGCCAGCCCCGGATCGTACACGAACCCTGGCACCGACCGGGGTCCCCCAGCAGCCAGCGATCTGTTTATAGGATGAACTTTTGTTTCGTCCAAGATGGCGTAAGACTTGTGAGCTGCGGATTGTCGCGTGCAAGTGGTTCAAGCTTCAACCCTGTTTTGACGGCCATCGCCCATCACCATTGCCCGCCCATTCCAAATATTCTACAGACTACTGCTACGAAGCACGATTGCTTCCAGTACGGGGCTCGTGCGAGTACAGTACGCGCATGTGTTGTTAGTGAGCCGGGCTAGCTGCACGCGACCGCTTAAGGAAAGGTATGCTTGTCTGCAGTTCACCTCCGACAAGCCAACTGTCGTGCATCTCGGACGGGGCCGTCGCATCAGCAACCCTCAGCACGTGGCAACTTTGTTCCCTTGCTGAGGCTTGCTCGCTGTTGTCGGTCGTGTCACCCGGCCAAAATTAGAAGCATTGCGTGCAGCGAACATGGCCGCGATATTTCGCCATCATGTTGCCAGCGCATTCGCCGTCGAGCGGTCCCGACCTGTTATCTATTGCGGCGGCGTCATCTCCGAACGGTCGGTTGACAGATCACTCGGCATCGCCAGGGGCATTGCCAAGTTGCAGACGCCAAGTCGGCTCAATGCCTCTGAGTGTCGTGGCTTGCCATGACACCTACGGAGATGTGGCTTGCTTGTGAGCTGCATCAGTTGGCCAAGGCCAAACATGGAAATGAAGCGAGAGAACCGCTGAAGGCCTTTTGCAAGGTTTGGGCCTGCAGCAGGCGGTCCAGCAACCACCGCAAGGGCGGCTGGCCAGTCGTCGGTGAACGGTAACACATGCATGTGAAGCGGCCAGCCCAGGCGTTTCCACCAACAGGTGCAACAAGTGTCACACTGACCAGGCTGCGAGGCCTGCGGGCGACATGGGTGACGGGCGACGGGTGCCGCCAGAGCGTCTAACAGGAGCCGTATCAGGAAACCCAGAGGGCCTCCGAGGCATTGCAGCATCGGGATTGGGCCCCCGCTTACTGACAGGCGTTCTCGCATCCCAACTCCATGTCTGGGCTTGTTCGGTTTAGGAAGGCCACCACTACGATAAGGGCTCTGGGGTAATAGGCAGACCACGCCATTTATTTACACTGTTCCCCAGCCCATGAATGGGGCAAGGCGTAGACCCTCGTGGTTGAAACGACGACGGAGCTCTGCAGGCCGAGGCAGTCCCCCAGCCTGGGATTTTACCACCAAGGGACCTTTTGTCGGCTGCCAAGCACGGGTTGCATCTCGTGGCGGCGGCGGCGGCGTTTTGCCGGCCGGGTGGCCCGCGCTTAGGGGGCCATCGTGCAAACTGATGACGATCTCTGCGCCATAGGTGGCCTAGCCTCGGCCCTTTGCTGCAAGGGTGCCCGGGATGCCAGCTTTGGTCGGGGTCGGGGTCCAGCTGTTGGTCGGCGCCCGCTGCGCATTTACCCTAGGTGGCGAGCTCGGCCAACAGTCGGTTGGAAGCCGACTCCTTTGGCGTCGTTGTCTGTGGCACGTGCTGCTCACGACGGCGGACACGGTGTCAGTAGTGCGTAGTACGAGTACTCGTATCGGGTTGGACCCAGAATTGAGAGCTATGTCCCCGGGTTTGACCCAGTATCCGGGCCTCGTCCTCGTTTTGGAGCTGCCATCATCGATGCCGCGGGTACCTAGCCGCCTCCACCTCCGCAGCCTTCTACCACCTCTCCCAAGCGCAACGGCCGAGTCCGTCTCGTCTCGGCGCTTTACTCGTATGCATCCCCCGGGGCCCATCGGCCCTCCCGCCCCGTCTGGCCCGTACTCGTCGCATACGTACTTGTACAGCTCCGTGCGGCAAATGGTGGTGGTACACACTCGCGGAGGGGGTTCCCCAGAGATCTACATGCTGTTGCAAGGTGTCGTCGCCCAATGCCTCGGACCAACACACCACCCTCCTGCGCGCATTATTTGGTCCCGAGGCCGGCTTCTCGCCTCATCTCGTCCCGGCGCGCATCCGCCTCGCGCTGCTGCACCCTGCCCGCCTCCAGAGCGGCCCTTTTCCGCCGCTCGTCCTCTTCCTTTACCACGATCCAGACTGGGATTGCCACAGGGTCAGCCACGCATGCTCTCACACAGGCGCGTGCGCGCGTGCGTGCGCGCTCGTCAGAGGGGGCAACCAACTCGGCTTGTCCGACTTGGAGTATTCCTTTAGCCGCGTGACGAACTCGTCGAACTCCTGCTCGCGCTCCTCGCGCTTCTCGACGCTCTGCTTGAGCAGGTCCGGGTTGTAGCGCGAGCGCAGCTGCTCCTCGGTGGGCGTGAGCCAGTACGTGAGCGCCGGTCCGCCGACGCTGACAACGGCGCCCCTGTCCGCGCGCATCGTCAGCCTTGTCCCCGTGCTGCCAGTACATCCGTCGCCCGGGAGGGATTTTGCATCCTTGGCCGGTGATGCCGACGTACCCGATCAGGACCTTGCTCCACAGCCTCCAGTTGACGGGCCTCTTCGCAGGCATGGTCGCTGCTCTGGGCGGATGCGCGTCGTTTGCGTTCGGCTCGGCGTGTGCGTTGCTGCGCCTGTTTCGGTTCGCCTGGTCGCCGCGGAGGCCGTTGACCGAGGCCGTGACGCGACAAAGCGTCATGGCCGTGGCATTTTGCCACGGCGCGGGCAGAACGCTTGCGGAAGGCGGTGAGGGCGGAAGAGCACCAGGCAAATCGCTCGGTTGGCGTATGTAAGCAGACCTAGCACCCAAGCCTTCTCTGAAGCGTCCGAAGTTCCAGGGATGGTTCCCGCATCCCGTGTGGTACGAGAACTCAATCGACTTGATGAGCCCGTGATGCCTTTTTTTTATTTTATTTTTTTTTTATTTTTTTAATGTTGACAATATGAGCCTCGGCCGTTGCGTCCTGACATGTACCCACCTCCACGTGCAAAAGACGACGCCTGCGGATCGGCTGCAACATTTTCCCATCATGCTTGATTTGCTCGCGGGATCCAAGTGCATGGCTGCTGAGCCGCGGTTCTACCCTATAGCCAGAGACTGGCTGTGCGTGCAAGTACGGACCAAACGTCGTCGATCCGAATCCAGCCATCAAGTGGTGGCCGGCGACGGCTTCTCTTCCAGCATGTATTCGCCGCTCCTTAGCCTCTTCCCAAGTCGAACTGAGCTCAACGGCTCGCTATGCACGTTGGTTTCGCGTCCTTGAACCAAGGTGCAGCTTCGACGCGCAGTTGGCGTACCCGACGATGCCGCCGCGCTGACTCAACGGCCCACCCCGACGAGGAAATAAAGCTCCCGAGTCTTTCAAAAGAACGGCGACGAGGATGTGAAATTCAGACGACCTGTGCGTGAACCCCGATGGACGGGTTGGCGCCGCTGTAAGGGTTACTGTCACCATCACAATACGGGCAGAGGAGGTGGCTTCGGAGGGATAGGCAGCATAGTAGGCAAGGGCCGCGTAGGGGTGGGGAGGAGGGCAGAAACCAAGTTGTGGTGCCTGACTCCAGATCACGGTGTGCTGATGCGGGCTCTCGAGCACAGGCAACGTTGAGATTCGCTAGTCTATTGATGGGGTCCAAGGTATGCTAACCAGGACATTGCCTGTCTAAAGTCTGGTGCCGCTTGGAGACGCAGCGGGTATCTGAAGATCGCTCATCTTTGCGAGCGACACACCAAGCCGCAAGCCCTCCTGGATATGCCCGTGTACCCGTCCATGGCACCATTCGCCCCCCAAGCAAACTCCCGCTTACCACCGATCCTCGCCCGTTTTGCGCCAGTGTCACCCATCGATGAGACGCTCACTCGTTGTCGAAGCCCATGAGGGCCGCCAGCCGGTCCATGGCATTCTCGCCTTCTGCCTCGTCGGCTGCAGCCTCCCCTTGCTGCTCGTCATCCAGAGCCTCCATCTTGATGCCCTGCATGTCTGCAAGAATCTGCCTCTCTCCACAGCCTTCGGCCAGCGTCTTGAGAGCACAGCTGCTATTCTCGCCCGTGGGCTTCTCGTTCTCGTCAAATACGAGCAACTCTTCGCCGTTGACAGCTCCTGAATCCGCGACACTCGCGGCGAGAGTCCCCCCGTGAGGCTTGGCCACAGAGTGCGCGACCTCACCGTTGGTAGCCGCGGGACGCGGAGATTGAGCTCTTGGATTCACAATAACACCCAGCGTCCTCCGCCGCGCGGCTGCCAGGTGAGACTTCTTGGGCTGGTACTTGCTGCCCGTCGCGATGCGGATCAAGACCCAGTGGAAGATCCAAGGGAAGCTGATGAGCGGCATGGACTTGGGCTCGAGGCGCCGCTGGGGGATGATCTTGCCCGCCTCGTTGGTCGGCCCGCGGTGGTGCTCAAACAGCGCAATCTTGATCTCCTTCTCGGTGACCGTGTACATGGCCGCCACAAACCTGTCCAGCTTGTCCGGGTCGCTGCCGCCGACGGCGTCGTAGCACAGCTCCCGGAACCGCGACATGAGCGCGTCGTACTCGCGCCCGAGGTCCTCCTGGCGCTTGTAGTCGCTGCCGATGGCGGGCCGGGACATGGCCCATCCCGTGTACAGCTCGAACTCGGTCGCGACGTCGTGCTGGGCGAGGATCCGGCGCACCGAGATGTCGTACTGCGACTTGATCTTGCGCGCTGCCTTGAGCGTGTCGTTGTCGAGCTCGAACCGCGAGATGATGCGCTGGTCAAAAGCGTGCTCCCAGTCTGGCAGGAACTGGACCGTCTGCTTGACGACCTTGTCGAAGATTTGGCCAAGTGCCTTTGTCGACTTGTACGAATTCCTCTTCTCCATAAAGTGCGGCCACTTGCGCGGCTGCAGCTTGACGCTGAACTCTGCTGGATCGCCGGTCTTGGGGTAATCGACGGCTTTGGAGTGCATCTCGGCAAGGTAGCGGCCTGGATACGGGTTAGACATAACAAGACGAGTACGCGCGAAACATGTACTTACACAGTTGCGACTTAGGCCCGTGCTCGTCTGACAATGCCAAGTGCGCAGTCGCAATCAGGGGCAGGACGTCGTTCTTCAGGTACTTGACGAAAAAGTCTCGGATGTCGTTGACGTTGACATCCCTGGCCAGCTTCAAGGGCTTTGGGGCCGCGTAGTTCATGGGTGGACAGTTCCACTCCTTGGGGATCAGGTCGGGATCCCAGATGACAAAGAAATCGTCGCCATCGAGGTCGCCACCAGACAACATGTTGGGAACCGGGCGGTCGCCGGTGGAGGGAAACACAACCACATCCTTCAGGTGGCGGAGCTTGGGGTTGTCTACAGCCTGGACAACCCGGATGTCGCCGGGGTGAAGAGAGGGGTTTCGACCAACTATGCAGATACCCTTGATAGTGATGGTCTGGTCGTAGCGAGTCGGGTCTGTGAGCTGCAGGAAGATCTGAGGCAACTTGTTAACGTCCTTGTCCGGTGATCCCTCAGTCGCAGCCGAATGGCCACGAAGCGTGCCAGTCTCGTCTACGCAGCCGAGCACAAAGGCGCTCTTTGCAATCTGGATTCTGGCCTTTTCCTTCAACAGCTTCAAGGACCACGATCTCCAGAGATTCACCAGGTTCAACGTAAACGGCTCCTGAATCTCACTGCTTTTGAAGCCGGCCTTGAGAAGCTCGGCCAGGACCAGCGTGGACTGGTTCTCGTCCACAAACTTGGTCAGCAGCCCAACAGCGACCGAGTTGTCCATCATCGCGGCTTGGTATTCCTTGATTTGCTGGTCCAGAAGCTTCAGGAACGCGCTTGGGGGCACGCCGAGACACTCCAAGATGGTGATTGTTTGCCGATTCAGCGTGGCCGTGGAAAATTTGGCACAGCGAATAATCTCCAAGCCGTTGGAGATCGCCTTGAACTTTGCTTGAGACTCCCGCACGTGAACCTCCATTCCCTGCGCTTGCGGCCAAACAGTCAAGACTCCCTTGCAGCCGCCCATGCGAAACTGAAACGCCGTCGGCTCGTCGAAGACATCCAGGGTCATTTCTTCAATGATGAGGCGAGCGAGAAACTGGGAAATTTTGCCGACGCCGTCCGTAAAGCAGTGTCCACCTCGCTCGATGTCGGGGATGACCTTGATGTCCGGTTTGAAGATGCCACGGATCTCTCGCGTGGTAGAGAAGCACTGCCCCAGACGAGCGGCATACTTTGCAACGACCTTGATGTGGTTGAACTCCCCCATCCACTGCCGAATGTCGTCGCAAGACGTGTGCTCAGTCGGGCAGAAGAAGTAGACACCGCATTGCCGGAGCTGCGAGCTTCCAAAGCCGAGGAACTCGTATATACGGTCGCCGATCCGGATGCCCTGGTAGAGAGCTCGAAGAATTCGTTTCCAAATGTCGTCGTTCTGCTTCTTGTTGATGCTGATTCGTCCCTGCTCCGCCTCCTCGATGAACTGAACCCGCAAGAACCGGTCCTGCATGTGGTTGTACTTGCGCACGACTCTGTTGGATGTTTCCACGGTCGGCGAGTTGTATCGGATCGTGGTCGGGGTGATGACGGCCTTGCGCACCAGCGTGCAGTAGTGGGGAGACTTGACGTTCGGAACGTAGGACTCGGCGTCAGAGCTTGCGAATAGCGCCATGGGGTCGTACAGGGCCTCGCCTTGGTCGACGAGATACTCGAGTCGACGTGTGGCATCGAATGGCTTCAGAGCAGCGAGACGTTGCAGAAACTCGACACCAACGGTGTTCTCATTGAGGATGCCGCGAGACACGCAGACCTCGAGCTGGTACCGCACTTCGAAAGCAAGGTGAATGATGGGAGATGCGTCCATTTCCAGCAGGGCCGATGCCTGGCGGCTGGCGACAATGGGCGGATGGTCGAGGTAGTCCCACATGGCCTGGCTGCCCTTCTGGACGTCGAAGTCGTCACAGCGCTGTACGGAGACGTTGAAATCTTCCAGCGCCTCCCGGACCTGCTGCAGAGGTGCATCGTTTTCGCGCTGAGCATGGCCTCCGAGGACTAGTCGAAAGGTTGTCCAGCGGCCAATCTCGATGTAGCCCGGGTCTTTGATGTCGTTGTGGACGGCGACGGGATATTGCATGGGGGCGTTGAAGTCCTGCGCAATGTCCGTCGCTCGATGCCAGACATCACTGATGCTCCAGGACTGAATGTCGTTCAAAAAGGTGGACTGAACATCGCCCATCCTCCAGAAGTACTGAGGCGGACGCGGGAGGGGCAGCACCAAAGCGATGGTTCCATCAGCCGACCAGGCCTCATACATGTTTTTGACGTTTGAGAGGTCGACGACGAAGCAAAACGGCCGTGTTCCACACCATTCCTCCGTTTTCGTGACAATGGGGAAATAGACGGTGAGCCGCTTCGCCCTGACGTCCAGCTCCAGCTCCAACTCTTCCGCTCCTGATGAAGCCGTAACAGACTTGAGGACCTGCATGGCTGTCGGGCCCACCATGCTTCCGAAATCGAGCTGCTGCAGACCGACGGTCATCTTTATCGGATACTCCCGTTGATGAGAGGTGTTGCTGTTGATTAACCGTCTTCGCGGAGCCTCCCTTAGCAGAGTGGACTGGATGGTGAGTCCATTGGGAAAGTGGCGAGTGCTGGGATGCTGCACCTTGAACGAGCCGCCAGACCAA
Organism: Tolypocladium paradoxum; assembly: GCA_002916505.1. Taxonomy (NCBI): domain Eukaryota; kingdom Fungi; phylum Ascomycota; class Sordariomycetes; order Hypocreales; family Ophiocordycipitaceae; genus Tolypocladium; species Tolypocladium paradoxum. Next base: position 13,050 of record PKSG01000831.1, read on the forward strand.
AAAGCGCGCTTCGGGGGAGGCTCGAAGCGAATCCTGGCCGACACGGTACTGCGGCCTTTGACCTGGTCGAATATGTCCATCCAGACAATGGCCCCCTCAGGGGAGAACCAGCCCCACAGCTGCTCCGTGGTGACGTCGAGAGGGAGTCCGTCCAGCCGAACGCTGAGTTCCGACCACTTTCGCCATTCCGCACGAGGAGACTCGGAAATGCTTCTGGGGCTTTGATTGGGTCTCGGTGGAGTGCTCTTCGGCTTCAAAGGAGTGCCCTTTGGTTTTGCGGGAGCTGTTGGCGTCTTGTTCTTGTCTTGCAGAGGGCTCTTGGCCTTGCGCGGTGTCGCAGGCCTTCGAGCGCCCCGTTTTCCCGACATGGCGAAACCGGAAGCTGGTTTCTCGAGAGAGCCCTTGTTGTCTCTTCAGCGACAAGAAGAGGAGGCAGGCGTGGGAGAGGTGGATGCAGTCGACGCGTCGCTCAGCGCGAGGGAAGCTCCTGGCGATGGTGCCTTCAGGTGACTTGCAAGATGGGACGGAGTGCGAGCGAGAGGAAGAGCAAAAGTCGCAGGGCGTGAGCTTCGGGGAGAGAGGTCGAACTTTGAGGCTGAGTTCTTGTATCTCTAGCGGTGTTTGCGAGGTTGTTTGCGCATGAGGTGAGGCAAGGGACGGAGAGGCAAACGGAAAAGATGGCAGCAGGCGATCAACCACAGGGCACGCGGCAGTGCAAAGCCAGGCCCGCTTCGCAAGTAAAATGCAAGAAAGGAAACCAGCCGGCAAAGACGCTCTTTATAGCTGCAGAAAAGACCGGACGGCGCGCTGATGCAGGGCAGTGAATCTTGAGGCGAGCCCAGCGGCGGGCGTGCAAGGCGAGGGCAGCGGTGCTCTAGCGTCGTTGGCCGCACCGCAGACAATGCAGAATGCAGTGCTCAACAATGCGCTGTGAATAAGACGACGAGTGGACGGGATAAGGCAGGCACCCGAGCGAGCGACGACGGGGCGAGGCTCCTGGGCTGGGCGGCGAGAGGTTGAACAGAACAGGTGCGGGCTGGTCGATGGCTGCTCGAGGAACTGGAAGATTGGGTAGCTAGGTAGGTAGCAAGCGAAACGACGACGCCGCGAGCTACCTAGGTAGCGCTGCCAAAAGCCGTGCCTCAGTGCTCTCCCCGTCTGCTTGCTCCCCAGCGGCGGCACCACGCAGCGCCGCCCTTGTTTTATCTTGCTTCCATGGTCGCGCGAGGCCCCCGTGCGGCGCTCTTCTTTGTCTGGTCTGTCGGCTCGATGATGGCGAGGACGGTGCTGCGGGTGGCCTGTGGAGGAACAAGCACCGGCGTCGCGCACACCAACCAGCCTTTTAAACATCCATACCCATGCATGTCCGTCTACCCCGTGTGCCTTGCCTAGGTACCTAGGTAGAGCCCTGTCAACCGCCGCACGTTACCTGCCTACCTTACCTAGGTAGGTAGGTAGGTAGGCTGGAGAATGCCGTGCACGTCATTCACAGCCAGGTCTGGCCATTGTCCTCACACAAGCGACGCCGTGATGCAGAGACGCCACGCGCGGCTGCACCCGCACATGCACACCATATCGCACCGCCTCTCCTGGCACCAACCGCCAGGCACTGTCCTCCCAACCCGCTCCAACGTCACGACCCGAGGCAGCCCCCATCATCAGCAAATGCCTCCTCTGCACGCTCCGCAGACCATCCAGACGCCAGATGTGCGGCACAAGCGTGAAGCACGTGGACAGGCACGCGCCACCAACCAGGGACGGCCTAGCGCGGGAATAAGCTCGCAAGGGGTACCATGACGCTTGTCCCCAGACGCCAAAATCTCCCGGGCCGGCAGGGCAAAAGTCAAAAGCGCCAGCGCATCATTCCTCGCCCGCGCTCGCTACGAGGACACCTCCTCTCCTCCTCCGCTCGACACGGCGCTCCGTCACCTTGCAGCAGCAGCATCATCATCCAAGCATCCTTCGTCTCTGCCGTCGACATACCAAGGTACCGCGCCGTGTCCGAGCCCTGCCGCCGCCATTGCCCTCCGCGTCCCTGCGCGACCGCACTTCCGTCCGCTCCGCCCGCGTCCGACCACCCCGGCCGATACCGAACTGCACAGCCGTCAATCTCGTTACCACGAGGCACAGACGAGCCCACGCGACAGGTCAACATACTTGCACAGTCGCCATCATGGTATACGTCCGCCAGCGCAACCTCCCCGGGCTCCGCGAGTACAAGTACTCGTCGGTCGACCGCTCGCTTGTGTCCAAGTACATCCTCAAGCCCTTCTACACGAACGTCGTCATCAAGTGCTTCCCCCTCAGCATGGCGCCCAACCTCATCACCCTGACCGGCTTCATGTTCGTCGTCGCAAACTTCCTCACCATGCTGTGGTACAACCCGGGGCTCGACCAGGACTGCCCCAGCTGGGTCTACTACAGCTGGGCCCTGGGCCTGTTCCTGTACCAGACGTTTGATGCCGTCGACGGCACCCAGGCGTGAGTTTCTGTCCCCTGTCCCTCATGGTGCCCCTAGTCAGATGCTAACGTCATGGCCAGCCGCCGAACCAAGCAGTCCGGCCCCCTCGGCGAGCTCTTCGACCACGGCGTCGACGCCCTCAACACCAGCCTCGAGGTCCTCCTCTTCGCCGCCTCCCAGAACCTCGGCCAGGGCTGGAAGACCGTCGCGACCCTCTTCGCATGTGAGCATCCCTCCCTTCCCTATCCCTCTGGCCCATCATCCCTCGAGGAAGCTGACATGGCCCCCTCCACCAGCCCTCCTCACCTTCTACGTCCAGACCTGGGACGAGTACCACACCAAGACGCTGACCCTCGGTGTCGTCAATGGGCCCGTCGAGGGCGTCCTCATCCTCGTCGCCGTCTACGCCCTGACCGGCTACTTCGGCGGCGCCCACATCTGGCAGCAGAGCATGCTCAGCACCCTCGGCGTTCCACAGTCGCTCGGCATCCCCACCGCCCTCTACGAGCTCTCCTTCAGCGAGTGGTACATGGTCCAGGGCGGCGTCGTCCTCGTCCTCAACACCGTCGAGTCCTCCCTCAACGTCATCCGCGCGCGTCGCGGCCGCGGTGACCGCTCCCGCGGCGCCCTCCTCGGCCTGCTCCCCTTCTTCGCCGTTTGGGCTCTCGTCGTCGCCTACCTCTTCCTGCAGCCCAACATCCTGTACCACCACCTCGTGCCCTTTGTTCTCTTCGCCGGCCTCGTCAACGCCTACAGCGTCGGCCAGATCATCACCGCCCACCTCGTCAAGATGCGCTTCCCCTACTGGAACGTCCTCGGCCTGCCCATCGCTTTCGGCGTCATCGACTCCCTCGGCCCCTACCTCCAGCAGCGCGTCGGCTTCGGCTGGCCCAGCGCCCTCGGCGACGGCGTCTACCAGGTCGCCTTCCTCTTCCTCATGCTCGGCACCGCCCTCGGCGTCTACGGCAGCTTCGTCGTCGACGTCATCGTCACCATCTGCGACTACCTCGACATCTGGTGCCTGACCATCAAGCACCCCTACAACGAGGGCCACAGCCTCTCCAACGGAAAGACCAAGAACTATTAATTTTTACCAGATCGCGGGGGACCGCAACAACGATGATGAGATAAGCAAGCTTGAAAGAAAAGAAGTCAGGTGCGGTTGTAGTCCTGTAATGGACCGGGTATGTAATACGAAGACAAGAGATGACGAGAGTAAAAGAAGCGCTTCCACGGCCGTAATGAAGACTGCGAGAGCCAGGCAGGCTGGGCCGCGGCGGCGGCGGCGGGTGAGTTGATCCAACCTTTTTTTTCATTTGCCCTGTTGCAACTTGAGACCGTCTAGTTGCTGGAGTTGCTGGAGTTCTGGGGCGCAGGTACCCTCGGATATGTCATGTTTTATCTAGTCTCTTTTCTTTCTTTCTTTCTTTATTTTTCCCCTTTTCCGCTTCACTTTGGCACAAGACATGGTCGTCTTATTTTGACTAGGAAAAGGGCGCGAGCGACAGATGCCGCGGAGGACGAGGAAGAGGACGGTGCAGGCAGAGGCGAGAGGGAGCCAGCTAGCAGGCGTAATTGGGCAAAAGAATAATTCGTTAGATGAGGTAACTTGCTATACAATTTTTTTTATTTTTTTTTAATACAAACATCTGATCATGATCATTTTACTCCGCGGCACATGTAACGCTCTCTGTTCCCATCAATGGTGTTCCCAAACGAGAGATCACAATGCCAAAGTATCCATCGCCAGAGAATACAGCGTCCTCGAATCAAAGATGGCTCGACCGTCCGGGGAAAATGTGAACAGCCACTGTACGTCTCCACGGCAGATCACTTCTCGGTCCAAGTGTTGATGTGCTGGCGAGAGACTAGGAACATATGCTTCTGCCACGAGCAGGCACATGTCCAACAGGTGCAAGCCCTCCACAGGTATCCAGCGGTTCGACATGGATCTCTTACGGCTTCAGTACGCCTCGCGCCAAACGCACGCCCCAAGAGCCAGCGCCGTGCGGAAAGTCATCCTCTCTCAGCATCAGCCCTCCAATCGTAACGCCGATGAACCCTGGGCAGGCCGGCTTGTGAGATTGGTCCTTCCCGATCCGTTGTTATCCAGTCATGCCGACTATTATTCGTAGCGCGTGCTATAGTCGTAGTCTTGCTCGCGTTTGTGCTCCACGACTATAACAGATCATCCGAGCCGCTGGCGACGCTCTGCTCAATGGCGCTGATGATGGACTGCTCCGAAAAGACGGGCCCCTGGCCATCGCACAGGGCGAGGTTCTTGAGGCGTTCGCTCACGTCAGCGACGTTGACGAGCCCCTGCTTGTAGAGTTCGTGGGAGATGATAAAGTCCCAGGTCGCACCAGCCGCCAGCAGGCGCTCGCCGTCGTCCGAGGTGACGATTCGGTGCGAGGGGTACTTGTTCTGGTGGTTCTGGAGAACGTTGGAGTAGAAGTCGGTTGGCTTGTACTGCATGGGGCCGGTGGTGGTGGGCTCGGGGGAGTGGGAGCTGATGTGGCCGTTGGGCATGGCCGACGTGGCGCGCAGGATTTCGTTCTCGGTGGACATCTTTTCCAGGTCGCGCTTGAGGCGCTCGTTCTCGACCGACGCCTGCTGCTGGGCGACCTCGAGGGTGGCGAGCTTGATCTCGAGGTCCTTGACGTGCTTTTCCTTTCTCTCGCGGAACGCGCGTTGGCTGCAGAGAGGGTGTCAGTGGCAAGAGGTTCTCAACGGACGACAGTAAGAGGGCCAGGCAGAGGACGGGACTGACGCAGCGCGGTTCTGGGCCTTCCTCCTCGACTGGGCGGGCGTCAGGGAGTCGTCCTCGTCGCTGCCTCCGCGCCCCCCGAGCACCTCGTCGAAGCCGACGTCGGTCGTGGCCCCAGGCATGTTGCCGTTGGCGCTGCCATTCGCCGAAGGGGGCTGCGGCGGCGGCTGCCGGTGATGATGCTGTTGCTGTTGCAGTTGCTGTTGCTGATGGCCAAAGGCGGCGGGGTTTGGAGGGGTCGGCGGTCGCGGGAAGCCCGAGGCCTGATGCTGAGGCGGATTGGTGAAGTCCTGGGGGAACTCGAAGCCGGCGAACTGCTCAGCGGCGGGGACGGCGTCGAAGGCGTCCTGTTTGGCGCGGCTGGGTCAGTAAAAGTGTGCCTTGAAATGCTACCTACGCCTGGGCACTGGGGCAGACGCAGGGGAGAGACCAAAAGGAGTCGACGTGGTGGTTGGTAATGCTCAGGTAATGCGGCCCAGTGCCCGTTAGGCCTCGGGGCGGTCGGCGAGCTGCAGCTGCTCTGGTACGGGCAACTAACTGTGGGGAAGTCGGGGACGACATGATGCTTGAAGCTTATCGGGATCGAAGGAAGAGCGAGACAGGGTGAGGACTGACCGGAGGAGACGTGTTGTTGGCGGCGTCGTACTTGCCGGAGCCGTTGGAGAGCGAGTGCGACGGCGTCAACGGCGGCATGGGCATGAAGGCTGGGTAGGGCTGCTGGTGAGCGCCCGCGAACGGGAACTGACTGGAAAAGTCCATGGCGGCGGCGACAGCAGCAGTATCAGCAGGAGCAGGTAGCACGGCGGCGGCAATCAGATGGAGAAATGAAGGTATTCAGACGGTCGGCTCTGGGGGTGGGGGACAGTTCCAGGTTGATCTCGAGATGACGGACGATGCGCGGGCCTGGCAGCGGGTGGGTGGGGGTCTGGATGGAGGCTGACATCCTCCCTCCCCCCTCTCTCACTGCCATGATGCATGATGCATCCCATGCGCCCGCAACCAGTCCCGGCAGGCAGCTCCCGCATGTGCGTCCGTGCATCCGGGGAGAGGCTCCCGCTGATTCCTTCAGCGGCAACTGCCAGCAGGCGCCCGCTCACGCCCAGGCCGAATCCACTTGAGATCCCACCCATGCCTGCACCACCACCTGGGTGCAGACTCCAGAGTGACCTACTATCTTGACGCGAGGCGCGCATGTCCTGCAGAGTCCGTGGGGGCAGTGTCGTGGCTGAGCACCACATCCCAACAGAGGCCACGAGAGCATCAATCATCATCTCTATTCATTCCTCCGTGCGTCGCTGTGCGTTTCATCTTCTACACGAACCTCCACGTTCCGGAACTCCCAGCCGGGGACGGGGGCCGTGGGGTTGTCAGCCATTGCGCTACAGTACCGTGTCGTTCGTTGGCCGGGTCTCTGCGATCGGTGGCGAAGCGGACGGGCTCCAAGCAGTGTCAATTGGAACCGGAGATGGACAGAATCAAAGTGACTGCAAGGCCCGAAAGTCGGCGCTTTATGGAGTGGACTGGTGTGCTAGAGGCAGACACGGACAGCTGGTGACTCCCTCGGCAGACAATTTTCTAGGCATCCATGGCGGGGCACTATTACCTCGTCCCACCAACCCCGCCATGACACCTCTTACCATGTCCCCGCATTTCATAGGTAGGTACCGCCTCAGCTTACAAGAATAGCCATAGCGGACAGTAGTCTTCCAGTTGCCCGACTCCAAGTTCTGCCCAGAAACCATACGAGCGACGGGAGCTCAGATATTAAGAATGTGCTGTGCGCTATCCTTGAAGCGTCTCGATACCGTATCCGGGGACGGGGGATTCCGCGCTAATCACCCATGGTATATTATCAGTTACTCGTCGAGCCATCGGAACAAGGACTTTCGGAAAGAGCGTACGCCTGTCGCCGTCACGGCGTCAAGGATAATCGTAAGGGAAGTGCGCATTGTGGCTAGTCTTTATCCTGGAGAGACTTTGAAAGATTCGTTGGGGTTGTGAAGCTAATGCGACTGTTAAATTAATACGAAAAAGGCTCCTTTTAGCGAGTCAACTTGTCAGACGGAGCCCTCTCCAGCCAACTCGGCAAAAAAAGTCGCAACAATGAGCGATTTTGTTGGAAGGCTGCATCACGACTGGTCTCAAAGTGTGCGGTTTTCTCGCCCAACCTAACCCCCTCCAGTGGCCGGGCTGTATTGTCCATGCGATTCCACCTTGTTAGTTGCAAGGCGCAGGCCAGAACAGCCGACAGTCGGGTGACTCCAAGATGGGCTGCGATCGCTACGGCGCAAGAATTCTTTCTATCTCGATACAATGTGTATCGCGAGACCAAATATCTAGCACAGTTTCCTCGGGTAGTCCAGCAAATGCAAGCTCGCTGTCCCTCCCCTAGAATCGCAATACCTTGCAACTCCCGTCCTGAAACGCCTTCCGTCCAGACCCAAACCGCGCACCTCGTGGGAATTAAAAAGGTCGTGAGAACAGAGAATCACGTGTCTGGTGTACAAAGCGCCGAAAACAACGCTTCGATTCTCGTCTTAAACGTCGCTGCCTGACCCCGATCATAGTGAGCGTGGGCGAGGCTCCTCGTTGGCCTCCATCGAGACTTTCTCCTAGCCAAAGCTCAGAGGTTCGGCCTTCTCGCAGGTGAAGAGGTTGATGTGGTGGTCGCCACGCGCCGCACACCCCAGAATCGGCCGATGGGGGTGGAACGCCGTTGCCGAGATTGGGCCCCCGCGGTTCTGCTGCAGGAAGCTCGAATACGGCTCTATGCGCGATAGCTCGTTGCCATCCAGGTTGTAGACCTTGACCAAGTGCTGCGCCGTGCCCCTATCCCATTGTCAGTACGTAGATGCTAGATGTTTCTTGATCCCCTTCCGGGATAGTGGATGGGCCTTGTAAACTTACACGGCGAATACTGGCAAGTGTTCATGCGTGCTCGCGGTCCGCAGAGTGTCTCGCGTGGTCTGGAAGGCATGCAACGGCCGATCCATCCTGATATCCCATACTTTGACTTTGCCATTCCGACTGGCACTGACCAGCTCTCTCTGCCCGCCTCGCTGCATGTGCACGCTCTTGATCCATTGCCGGTCCGACTCATCTTTCCACTTGCGAATCATCGAGTCCTGCGGTCGCAGTCTCGTGTCAAACACCCGCACGGCTCCGTCCCCGAAGCCGGCGACAAAGAGGTTGCCCGTCATCTGGTCCGATGTGAGGGACGTCACGCACGAGCCCGATCTGGCCGGGATGTCCATGACGCAGGTTTCGTGCGCAGCATACCACACCCGGATGACCCTGACGTCGCCTGCCACCAGGACGCGACCCGTCACTTGCTGCCAGTCGAAAACCATGCCCGAGTTGACGTTGCTGGGGACCATGTGCGTCAGGGCCCGCCACGAAGTTGCAAGCTCAATGTTCTTGTCAGAGTCGTAGTTCCGGTAGACGCGAATCACGCCATCGGATGACCCAGTGAGCAGGAAGGCCTGGTCATCCTCGTTGATGAACTTCATGTCGCTAATCTTGGATCCGTCGGGGTTGCCGTTGCTGAATTTGCTCAGCCGGCCCTGCTTTTTCCAGTCCCAGACGTAGACGGTGTTGCCGTCGTCAGACACTGCCAGGTGGTCCTCGTACTGATGGAACGTCATCTTGGCTGGCTGGGCACCATTGTTGATGATGCCGAGCTGGTTGTTCCACTTGTGGCTGCCGGCAAGTTGCTTCAATGGCTGGGTTTCCCTCAGCATATTCTCGTTACGCGCCCTTCGCCACAGGCGTTCGTTGTATTCGGTGCTTCCCGGCTCGTCCGCTTCGCTGGCCTTCATCTGTGGTTCGCGGAAGTACTCGATGGACCAATCCAAGAATCCGCTCTTGAGCGGAAACGGCAACTCCGTCAGGTCCCTCTCCTCGTACGCACCGGAAAGTGGTTCGCGTGCGACATGGTACGAAGCTGAGGCGTTGGACTGGTCAATCTGCTCTGGCGGTGCCAAGACCTGGTCCGGGGGAACCTTTGCAGACGGAGACTTGGGTGGCAGAGGGGACGAGGGGGTACTTGGTCTCGACTTTTCTTCACCACCGATGAAAGACTGGAAGAGCAGACTTGCGGTCCTTCGCAACAAGCCCGGGGAAGGCAGCGGGGGCGTGCTTGGCCCGCCCCTCAGCGAGTTCCTCTGAGCCGCATTAATAGCCTGTCTCTGGGCCATCTTGTTTGCCCGCCTCTGGATTTCTCGGATCAGCGCTTGGGCGTGTTCGCCGACGCTAGAGTCCTGGAGCGCGCTGTGCATGTAGTCGACGATGACGGCGGCCTCGTGTTGGACTTCCGGGTGAGGATCCACGCTGAGAATTAATGCATGCTTCCAGCACGCCATGTACACGGTATTATGAGACAGTCCCTGGGCCGTGGCCTTGATGGTGCCATCTTTGTTTCTGTTTTCCGGTCTCGCGTAGTGCAAGCCCATCTTGTGGTCCTGGCCGTCGTCTCGTGGTGGGTACAGGAGGTAGTCCTTCTCCTCCTGAAGCTGCTCGTAAGCTGCGACGAGGAACTTGTTCTCGAAGCGCGAGATGAAGTGCGACAGGAAGACAAGGAACTCCTTGCGAACCATGGGACTGCCATCCGTGCTCATTTCCAATATCGTCCAGGCGATTGATTCCTCGATTCGGGCAACCTCCTCTGTCAGGTCTGGAATGCCCAGGAAAGTCGTCATGGCGTGGATCATGGCTGCGCGAACTTCGCAGCACGGGTCTCGCATCAAATATGCCAGCTTCACGTAGGCATTTTCTCGAATGCCGCGCCACTTTGCCTCTGGAAGGTCTTGCCAGAGCTGGCTGATGCACAGACACGCCCACTGGCGCAAGAGCGGGTTGCTTTCGTTTTGAAGATGGGCCAGGCAATAGGACATGATGTCCGTCTGGTTGCAGACCATCTGGCCGTTCTTGTAGTCCTTGCACAGCATCGCAAGGATGAATGCGCACATGGCCTTGTGCTCGTCGCTGTCAACAACCGGCAGCCCCTCGGACGGCTTGAGGATTTGAGCAAAGTAGCTGTATCCACTGTCTTTGATGAGGTCCTGCTGGCAGGAAATATCCACGGCAATCAGCCTGGCCCAGATGAAGACCATGACGGGCTTCAGCTCCGCGGCTGCAGACTGCAAGAGCTTGAGGACGTATGGAAAGATTCCTATACTGAGAGCGAGTTGGACGGACCATGGCCCAAGATCCAGGAATCTCCCGAGTAGGATGAGAGCTCGCACTCTGTGCTGTTGGCTTAGGAGCACCTGGAGCACGACAGGAAGTTGGTCCGGAGGCTTCTGCGCCATGGCATCCCCTCTGGTGAGGTAGACATCGAATGCTGTCAACTGCTCGGTGAAGAACGTCGAATTCTGATATTCGTAGTCGAGGCCTTCGCTCTCCTTCTTCTCAAGCATTGGAAGCTGCGCCAGCGCCATGTCCACCGCGAGGTCCCACGTCTCCCACAGCGGATGCTGATGGGTGTCGGGCAAGGCTGGGTACGACTGCGGGTGACAGCCGTACACGGTCATGACACGCTGCGCAAGCAGGAAGTTTCGGAACAGGGCAGCGACCATGAGGTCCTGGCGGAAGAACTTTCGAAACAGGTCGCGAGGCAAGGTAGTCCACGCAATGCTGTCAGTGATGGCGGTGAAGATCCAGTTCAGTTCGCCCAGGGGCGTTCGCCTTTCTTGAAGCCGTCCGGGGAGCTGCTTGGCTCGTTCCGGGGCGAGGTTCGTCTTCAACGGATTCTGGAGGACGAAGAACCAGAGAGCCATTTCTATCGGAGTGGTGAGACAGGCAGTGAAGAGGTCGGCCGGGAGGAGTGGGTTGGTAGGGAGATTCTCCTTGACCGCGCACGCCGCCAAATGGATGTACGGTCGGAAATTGGTCTTTTCGTAGTGAGGGTCCCTCTCAGCGGCCTCTTCCTCTTCCTCCTCGTGCTTCTCGACGAAGCGGTGATAGTTGTTGAGGATGTTGCCAGCCTCCGAGCAGTCCCACACGAAGATTGTGGGTGCTTGGAGCCAGTGTTGCAGATCGTACAGGCTGACGGGGATATATTGAGTGTAAGTCTTGTTGAAAACCCAGATCTCGCCCGAGGCCGTTGGCTTGGGCACGCCGTGGCCGTTGTAGTGCAGCAGCACTCGCTCATCCTTTGCGTTACGGCGCAGGGAGACGCAGAACTTCTTTGTTTCCTCGACGGACGGATCTAGGTATTGCTTGTAGCGAGCTCTGATTGCCAGCGTCTCGTACTGGGCCTGGAGTGCCTTTCCGATGTTCTCGAGCGCCTTCTGAATAGGTGGTACGGTCGGGTCGGTCCAGGCCTCGAGCTTCGCGCCGGGAGTCGTCTTAAGCTGATCGGGCGGCTCTACACCAATATTCAGGCATACCGCAAGTGCGGCGGATACCGTCTTGAGCCTGTCTCGCTGGCGCCAGTCCTGGAGATCGTATTCCAGGGCTTTGGGCTTGCCGGTCGTCTCGTGGCGCTTGTCGGTGAAGTACATGTACCAGTTCTGGGACGACATGTTAGCGCGTCTTTTCTTGTCCATGTTCCACACATGTGGCCAGCTCATGAGCTGCTCTCGCATGGAGTCCTGCTAGGGCGCCATGTTAGGCGAGCAGCCGCCGGTCGCCGGTCGCCGGTCGCCGGGCGCAGCGTGCGGAGGAGCGCAGGAGGAGCGTTTGACCCAACGACCACAGAGCCAATTCGATGCACTCGGCGCGCCACAAACACCACGGCTCCTGAACTGACTGGAGCTGGTGTTGATGGGCGAACGCCCATGTCACGAGAGACCTGGAGCACGCGGTCCGGGGGCAGCGGGTGGACGGAGAAGGCGCAACGTACGTTTACAAGCTGCGAGATGATGTGCTCGGACTGATAGTGATCTTCGAAGCCGTGTCTGGCTCCCCATTCGCGAATCTCCTCGTCGGGCTCCGAATCGTCTGCTTGCCGTGGTACGAAGTCGCTCTTGGACCGCTGCAGCTGCGGCTTTGCCGGGTGCTTCGGCCGCTCGTGTTCCATGTCGTCTTTGGCCTCGGCAGGCAGCGCGGCGCCGTTCTTGCGGCTGGGCGCGCTCGAGGGCCGCCCGTCGCCGCCGTTGGACGAGGCATCGCGGTCGGGGCTGCTGTCGCCTTGAGCTCTGAACCTCGACGTCTCGCCGTTGGTCGTGGCGGCCGAGGGCAGCGACCCGTGCAGGTCCGATCGCAGTGTCATGTCGGCCGGGTTTCCATGGGCCACCCGTGGGGGCTCGTCTGGCCTGGTGTGCGTCGACTTGGAGGAGCTCGCGGCCTGTCGGGGCTGCTGGTGTGGAGAAGGCGGTGGTGTCTGGTGCGTCGACACGACAGTCATAGTCTCGAGCCTCGACAGGAGCGCTAATACGAGCATGCCATGAGGCACCGCCCCATGTTCGATTGTGCAGTGTGGATATGGGCATCCACCGTGGAGAGGCCAGGAGGTGCAGGTCGAGGTGCGTGTTGGCAAGGAAGAGGCTGGAGGCTGGAAGTGTGCTTGTGCTGTTAGAGTTCGATGACAAGTGCGGCGGCTGACGGGGGAAGCCGGTTGGCAGCCACCTTGCCAGCTGGCGGCGCATGAAGCACACGAAGTGAGGAATGTACCTACCCTTGACACGCTGGACACCCACGCCTGCCACGCCCGCAGGGTGGCGCCAGGCTGCCTACCGCCTAGGTGGGTACGTACCTAAGGTAACCTGGAAGGCACCCAGGTAGACTGCGTCCGCTCTGTATTAGCCGTTGACCCCTGTAGGCTCACTGCCCCATTGTGCTGCTCCCGCTGTTACTAGGTACCTACCTTACCTTAGGTACTCGCAGGCAGGTGGTTACAGGGTGCGCAAGACTTGTGCTGTTCGCCTCAAGATTGCTATTCGTTCTGTCCGTACGAATTACTTCGTACTCTGTGCTCCGTACCTGGCACCCTGCACCAGCTCCCTCGCCAGCTGAATGAAGCACCGTCCGCTGATCGCCATCTGTGTCACCAACGGAGTCGCTACATGTACGGAGTACCCCGCCAATGGCCAGCCCAGGCCCAAGACCTGCAGGCGCGCTGCAACCACGCATCCAGCCTGGCGTGCGCTACCAAGGAGCTTGGGAATGTGAGAGCCGAGACTACAAACATCCAGCACGTGACCACTTAGACGCTCCCTCCACAGCACTGCAGCTGCCAACACTGCGTACCTTACCTTACGGTAACGACGGTAATTAATAACTTCGGCCGCCTGGATGGTTGGGACATCTCTTTAATCTCCCAGAAGACAGGCACTCGGAAGTCCAACTTTATCCTTTTCTTTTATTCTTGTCTTTGCTGGCCCGCTCTTCTTCTCTCGAGTCAACGGGGTCCCCGCGACTGCTCCCTCATCCTCCCCTCCTGGATTGCTGCAGTTCATCTACAATGGCGTATTGGCAAGTTCTCCCTTGGGAGATACAGCACATTATCCTCGAGGAAGTGGCTCGGGGTTTCAACCGCAAGACCGAGCCCTACGCTCGCGCGGGCTACGCCACTGTTTGCAAAGCCTGGCAACCCTTCTTCGAAGAGTTAAACTTCGAGCGACTTATCGTCGATTCGGAGCGTCTCTTTGACCTTGAAAAAATAGTCCAGGGCAAGAACAGGCAAAGGATCGAGGACATTCGGCATCTATGGCTTCGCGTCAAGCTAGAGGAGTACGGCTGTGATGCCTGTCAGTCGGTGGAGGACGACACCACAATCACGAAGTAAGTCTGAACCTGATGTCCTCTTTTCCTTTGCCCAATCTCGGCTATTTCTCTCCAACTGCAGCCTCGGCTGATCATACATCCCGTTCTGTTGCTGACTCTGGCAACGCGGCACAGGAACCGGAGAATTTTTACCATAGCCCTCTGGAACCTATTGGTCATCATCTCGAAGTGGGAAATACCAAGCACCAGTCGAGGCCGTGGACGACGAGGCCTGAACTTGCAACTTGGCGTCTACTCGCCCAGTGACTCGAAACACGTCTTTAAAGACTTCCGCCTAGAGGACGACTATCCATACCTGACCACTGCAGACTTGGAGGACGACTTCGCCGCGTACACGCTTCGGCGAACCAGAGGCCCCGAGCCCGATGACCCTTTTCATGGATGGGTTAATGGTCGCCAGGCAGCTCCGAGTCTCGCGTCGAAGAGGAGATTGCTCGGGACACGGCCCCTCACGCTAGACTTTAGCGACTTTGTCGGGGGGCATCGACCATTTCCGAAAGCCAAGATCGTCACCGGCCTGCTCATTCGTCGGCACTACTATCGGAATATCGACCCCAGTGTATTCGCCAAGCTCTTCACCGAGAGTTTCCCCTGCCTTGAGAAGATCCGTCACGAATGGTGGCATGAAGTTGATCCAGAGCTGCGTGTCCAGTTCGAGCTAGGTATGTCACATTAAGTTGTTTTCTGGCCGTCATGTATCCCCTCCACAGCAGTTGAAGTTACGGCTAACGCCTAGTCTTGTTTCAGACTACGAGACGTTGATTTCGATGTGCTTGCCAAGCACACTCCGACGGCTAAGCATATTTGAAGATTTCAATAATATCATTCACTTTGGAAACATGGCACCACCCAGTCCTTCCTTAGGTATCGCCCTATCGCGGTCGACCCGTTCCCTTGAGCAATTATCCATTAGCTTCCTTATTGACGCCGAAGACTTCTTCTCCGAATTCACGCCAACCAAGCAGCTTAACGGTGAGCTCCGACATGAGGCTTTCTAGACGAACCTTCGGACGTTGGCTCTGACGTCTCACATATTGGACGGGTGGAGCCAGGCACGTACGGACGGACTGCTGATAAACGCAGCGACTGCGGTGTGCTTCATGCCCAAACTGCGGATGATGGAAATATGGAGTCTCCACGCGGAGCACTCCTGTTTATTTCGTTTCAGAAGCAATGCCAAATATTGTCAAGTTACTTGGAGAAACTCATGGGACGACGACTTGCCGCTCGAGAACAACGTGATACAACGCTGGGAGGAAGTGGCAAAGCTGTGGAGGCGCGATATTGTTGTAGAGCATGGTGGATTGGGAGTGTAGTCCGCCTTCCACCATTTGAAGCTACGGAGACAAGTCCTTCACTCGGTTTCGGAGTACCAGATAATATGGGAGGCAGAAAACAATCACGATCAAGCATCAACCTAGTTTAGAAGGACTGTATCACGTGGAGTTGTGGTGGGTGAGTTGGAGTTAGACTCTCGGCCTGTTCGGTCCCGTTCATTACTGGCTCTCTCCCTCGCAGCACCGCCTCTTCAGTACGAATAGGAGTAGAGGCAGCAGGAGCAGGCAGGCCTCACCCTCCAGGTGGAGGATGAGCTCGTGCTCGAGCCGGTGCGAAAGGCCGTGGCGTCGGGGCGGGTGAAGATACGACAACTGGGGGGAAAGCATGACTACCCGGCAGCGTGGTAAGTTGCACCTGAATATCTACAAGTACGCGCTGGTCTAGTCGAACTAACGCACCTACTTGTCAGTAACAATGCACGGCGGAAAGAGTTGTCAGCGGCGTGGCCAGTCTGATGGCCGAGGTTTACGAGATTGTTGTATAATAAAGCGTCTTCCCCGCTCAAGCAGCGCAGTAGGTATGTCGGTGTTGTATTGGGATGTGGGTACTGTTGGTGA
The DNA here is from genome assembly GCA_002916505.1 of Tolypocladium paradoxum. Classification (NCBI taxonomy): domain Eukaryota; kingdom Fungi; phylum Ascomycota; class Sordariomycetes; order Hypocreales; family Ophiocordycipitaceae; genus Tolypocladium; species Tolypocladium paradoxum. The sequence continues at coordinate 28,900 of PKSG01000831.1, forward strand.
TCGTGTGGAGGTGGAAAGAAGAGGCTTCGCAACTCGACTGTTCGGGGCTTCTGGTTGCCGCGGCAGTTTTGCAGCTGGCCAGCGGGTAGCTTAATGATATCTGACAAGCGTTGTCCATGAGGAGGGTCTCTCGATGTCTCCTGATGAGCTCATCCGAAACCGTTGAAGATCCAGCCACAGAGCCTCATTATCCTCATCTGGCGAGACTGCGGAGGACTGCGCAACTGAGACCTGGGCCGCAGGTTCAGAGAATGTCTCATTTTTCAGTTCTAGTTCTTGACAGCATGCTCATTACCCGACGTCTGGAATCAACGCGGCCAGCATTCTTGGAGCCGTCATGGACGCAGAGGGGCGTTGTCCAGTCGCGCTGGTTCATGCCAGGCCCCTCACCGAGGAGCAAGCAGTAGCTCTGATAACTGGCAAAGGGCAAAAACACGTTATAATAGGCATACGAAGTAGCGGCATTGGATATACCGGAAGAATGGAGTTGTAGGGACAAAACTACGCTCTTCTGCCAGGGTAAGCACGAGGGGAGCCATCGAGATATTGAAGATCCCGTGTCATGTCTCTTTTGGAAGATGCCATGGTTTACCTACCTAGGTATGGTACCTGCATGGTTGCCCAGTGTATTGCCACCGTGGGGAGTGAACCGCTGTTCTTTAGACTCTGACGGAGTTGAGGGAGCAGGCGGCACGGCATGCCCTCTGCCGCAACGAACGACTGCCCAGGACTTAGGCGGCAAGGGCTTCTGGTTTGGAAGGGCAATAACACCGTCTCGGCAGGTCAGGTTGGCAGCGATGGCATTATGGATGTATCCAACATGGTCATCAGGTAACAGGACTCATCATGTAAGGGGTACCTGTTGGCTGCATCCGCACTGTGTGTTGGTGCTGCGAAGTATCGCGTCTCGCATAAAGCAGGGAAAGCCAGCGCACACATCGTATTCCGTTAACGTTTCTTACAAGTTCTCCAAGGCAGCCAGCCGGTTGAAGTAAATGGCTTTTCAGCTTAAACAGGTAGTATCGTAGACCAGCAATATGATGGATACCAGCCGACGCTTCATCGCGACAGAGGATTGTGCCGGGCACAGGCCACCAGACTGCCTCCGCAAGAACGGCAAATGCGCCGAAGAGAGAAGAGGCACGAAGTGTTCTGACAAGTAGGACGGCTGCCTCGTGAGATGCAGGAGGCTGATTACGAGCATCGCGGTACACAATGAGGGTTAGGAAGAAAGAGGGCCAGGTGTGTTGGGGATCGCCTTGACAAGCCTGATGACGCAGGGCTACCTCGACGAAAGGCCACCACTTCTGCCTCTTGCGAGTACTCGCGTACTCCACACCTACCTACTCGTAGGAGAGGTCCCAGTCGTCTGGCGTCTCGGTCGTAGCGGCAGTAGGTGATGTTGTCTCTCATTGCCTACCCACCGCCCGTACCTTAATTTCTCGTGGCTTGAGACCTCCATGACTCCAGACTGGTTCTTCCCCTGGCGGCGCGACACAAATACTGGCCCATGACCTGCCCTTGCGTCCAGGGCCCCAGCCCCGGCCTGGTACCGGGCTGGTCATTCCTGTTAGCCTGTTAGAGCACCAGCGCCAGCACACCCCCGCAGCGCCACGGGCTGCTCCGCACGGCTTGAGCCAGTTAGCGCATGTGCGTGGGCCGGCAGCCCCCTAGAAAAACCCACAGGTAGGATTGGTCGCGGAGGTCGGGCATGCCTCAGGGGGGGTCCCGGGAGCCACGGGCCTTTGGCAGACGCGGCTACAGTGAAGAGGGCGCAGGAGAGGCGCCGCAACGGATGGCCAGCACCAACCTTGGTACCTACCTACGTAGCGGGTGCCTGAGGTGCCCAGTCGTCGTCGTCGTCGTCGTGGCTGTTTGCCCTCTCTGCTGATCAGACGAGGACTCTAGCAGCTCAGCGCGCAGCTCAGCTCGCTGGCTAATCTCACCAGCCAACCCACCTCACGATCCCCAGCGGCCCGCAGGGCTGTCCGGCGCTTCAGCCTCCTCCCACTCTTTTCCCTCTCTCCCCTGAACTGAACCCCCCAGCTGGAATCCCACCCGACCCCCCCAAAAGGGCGGCTGGCCAAAATTTTGGTCACCAAGGCATCCAATTCATCCATCCACGCACGGGCTGGGCCGCCGACGCTTACCCAGCCATCGCCAGACTCGATCTCCGGTCCCCTTGCTTGCTGTCCTCCGCATCTCGTCGTCCAGTCGGCTGGAATTGCTGAGGCGCCCGCCACCGCAGCCGCACCTCGTCTGGTCTACGGAGCACTCCTCTGTCTCTCTGCCGCTCTTGTCACCCCCAGTGGACGAGGACGACGACGACGACGACGACGACGAACACGCAGCCCGGCATCGATCGCATCGCATCCACCACCTCCACCCATCGACCCTGCCGCAAAGCATCGCGCGAGCCCAGAGGAAAGACTCTTCAGGAGCGCGACGCCGCCCAGCATCCGCCGCCGAGCGGCCCGTAGCCGACCATGGCCTTTCTCTTCAAGTCCAAGAAGAGCCAGGACCGCGCATTGGCGAGTCGCGATGGCAACTCTGGCTCCCAGGGGTCCATCCAGAGCACCGGCGCTCGCGTCCCCCGAGACGAAAAGGCCGCACTCCAGCAGCGCTCCACGCCCACTGGAAGCCTCAACTCCCTCGAAAACGATGGTAGCGCCGCCGGGAGCCCTGACCAGGGACAAGCGCGCCGCGGGGGAAGCGTCGACAACACCCAACTGAGCGATCTGCCGGCAAGTAGCCCGTCTCCCGGACAGAGGCGCTGCGAGCACGAGCAGCTATCCTTGGAGAGAACAGAGTCTCTAACCATCGTCTCGCAGCTTCGAAACGGACTGCAACCAGCAAATCCGAATGCCTCACTATACCCCTGGTCGCAACGGCGGCTAGCCTACACCTCATCGCATCCGAGCCCGTTCCCACGATATGGCGCCGCAGTGAATGCGATGTCATCAAAGGAAGGCGACGTCTACATGATGGGGGGGTTAATAAACAGCTCAACCGTCAAGGGCGATCTCTGGATGATTGAGGCGGGCGGTAACATGGCTTGCTACCCGCTTGCGACGACTGCCGAAGGCCCTGGGCCAAGAGTCGGCCACTCCAGCTTACTCGTCGGAAACGCCTTCATCGTTTATGGCGGCGACACCAAGATTGAAGACTCGGACGTTCTGGACGAGACGCTTTATCTGCTAAATACCTGTAAGTGGTTGCGTCTTCTTGGGTCTCGTTATTGGCAATCTGCTGAACCGAATAGCAACCCGACACTGGTCTCGTGCTCTTCCGGCTGGCCCCCGGCCCTCCGGGCGTTATGGACATTCTCTCAACATCCTGGGATCCAAGATATACATCTTCGGTGGTCAAGTTGAGGGCTTGTTCATGAATGATCTCTCCGCCTTTGACCTCAACCAACTACAGACGCCAAACAACCGATGGGAGATTCTCATACAAGGCGAGACATCCCCAAGGGTCCCCGCCGCACGAACGAACCATTCCGTCATCACCTACAACGACAAGATGTATCTGTGGGTGTTCTTCTGGCCCTCCCACATTGAAGCTCATCGATTCGTTACTGACACTGGCAGGTTCGGTGGTACCAACGGCTTCCAGTGGTTCAATGACGTTTGGTGCTACGATCCAGCCGTCAACCTGTGGTCGCAGCTGGATTGCATAGGTTACATTCCCGCACCGCGCGAGGGACATGCTGCTGCGCTCGTGGACGATGTCATGTACGTCTTCGGGGGTCGCACAGAGGAGGGCAGCGATCTGGGAGACCTTGCGGCATTCAGGATATCCTCGCGACGGTGGTACACGTTTCAAAACATGGGCCCGTCGCCCTCCCCTCGGTCTGGCCACAGCATGACGACGGTTGGCAAATCGATCGTGGTTCTCGGTGGTGAACCCAGCTCCGCCGCCGCCGCCATCAACGATCTGGGCATACTCTACGTTCTGGATACGACTAAGATTCGATATCCCAACGACAATCAGCAGGCTTCACAGAAGATGCCCCAGGGCCGGCGTCCGAGCGCTGAAGCACAAAATGCCCCTCGCCAATTGCAGTCTCGAGAAGGGTCGACAGGCCCTGTGGACCCGAGGAAAGTAATCGGTGTCCCGGTTGCTGCCAACAGCCCGCCGAATGGGTACAAGTCACCGCCGCCGGGTGCGGATGCCAACGGTCCACCGAATCCAGGGGCTCCTGGAGCGCCAACATCCAAGCTTCCTCGGGCTGCGGTGACGTCGAGTCCAGCTGGTCCTCCTCCACAGGGGCCGACGCCAGCAAAGCCTACGGTTGACACATCTACCATGGGACGAGCTCGCGGACCATCTGCCGATCGTGTTGCTGCTACTGCATCGGGTTCTCCTCAGGCCAGGTCAACCCAGTCTCCTATTAGCCGCGACATCGTAAACGAGAACGATGCACCTGCCGTGAATGGTAGACGAACACCGACGCAGCTGGCCAGAACAGGCTCCAAGCAAGAATCCACCCCCGCTGAGCCGACCAAAGTCAAGCAAGAGTCCGCCGCCGCGGAGCCGATCAGAGTCAAGCAGGTTCGTCATGGGCAATCTCAGGGCCCCGCGGATGGCTCAACGGAGCCTGTGTTAAGGGCCATGCGCCCGTCTTCTCCGCCTCCCCCGACCCGCCAAGCGAGTAACCCTCTTTCTAGACGCTCGTCGGGCCGCAACTCGCAAACCGTTGCCCTTCTCAAGGAGCTGGACTCTTCGCGGAATAGGAATGCGTGGTATGCATCAGAACTGGAGCTAGCCCGGAAGGCAGGATACGTTTCCGCCGTGACTTTGAGCCCAACCTTTGACGCCAAGGCCACTGAGACCTTTGACGACGAAGACCGCCCTCTCATCGAAGCTCTGCTAGCAATGCGAACCGAGCTGGCCAACGTCCAGAGCGCCGTGGACAGGCAAGCAGTTCTTGCCGCGAAGCAAATCGCCGAGGCCGAGAAGCAGCGTGATGCGGCCATCCAGGAAGCAGTCTACGCCAAGGCCAAGATGGCCGCTCACAGGGGCGGAAGCGCAAGCAGCACTCCCCAGCTAGACTGTGAACGAGACGAGTTCAGCGACAGGGCGGGCGAGATGAGTAAGAAGCTTGCCTCGGCCCTGCACCTTCAAAAGGACCTTCAATTGCAAGTAGACGGCACTAGGGCCCAGCTAGAAGCCGAGAGGAAGGCTCGAAGACTCGCAGACGATACCACGGCCGCAGCCCAAAAGCGCATGGCTGACCTCGAGACGTACAAGCAGCAGACGTCGACAGAGGTGGAGCGATTAAAGGCAGAGCTGCACCTTGTGCAGCGTGAAGCTCGCGAGCAATCCGTCTCTTGCGCGACAGCTGTCGCTGCGCTGGAGCTTCTCAAGATTGAAAAGGAGGACTTTGCTACCAAGTACAACGCCGCCATGGGCAACTCCAAGGATCACAACGAAACATTCGAGTCCCTCCGGGACGCTGTGATTGCATCTCAGGACGCCAGAACACACCTGGAGAAGAAGTTGGAAGAGGAGCGCCTCCAGAGAGAGACTATCGAGACCAAGTTCAACAAACTCAAGGCTGAGCATGAGGCACGCACCACGGAACTCGTCGCCTGCACGCAACGGCTCAGAGACGCAGAAGAAGTGGCCGAGAAGCACGCCAACGAAGCGAGAACACATCGGCAAGTTGTACTCTCCGGGCTCGACAAGATCTCCGCTCGAGACGTCTCGGACGCTGGCAAAGCAGATTCTGAGCGCAGTGTTGCGCTCCAGAACCAGATCAATGCTTCCAACGCGTTGGTGAAGAAGTACCAGCAGGAGGCCGACGTGGCGGCCGACAAACTACGGAGCGCCGAGGAGCGGATTGCCGGGCTGGAGCAGTACCAGGAGCAATCGAGCCGAGAAGGAGTCGCCATAAGAAGGCAGCTGCAGTCGTCGCTGAGGGAGGTCCAGAGCTTGCAAGCCGCGCACACTGATGTCAAGAACCGGTTGGCGGTCCAGCAGCTCGAGACAAATGCCATGACGGTCCAGCACAATGCGCTCAAGGACATTCTTAGCGAGCGAGGCATCAGTCCGACGAGTGCCGTGCGAGCCCGTGGTCTCACCAGCCCGCGAACAACGTCTCCCGAGCAGAATCGTCTGCGCGACCTTGAATCTCAGCTTGCTGGCGCCACCGCTGCGCACGAGGAGACCAAGCATGCATTCGCAGCTCAAGCACAGGAATTGGAAATGGCGTACCGTGAAAAGCTTTCACAGCTCGAGAGCGATTATCAGTCGGCCGTGCACTACGTCAAGGGAACCGAGAAGATGCTGAAGCAGCTCAAGGACCAGCTCTCCCGCTACAAGACCGACAATGGTCGCTTGAAGTCCGAAATCGAGGAGCTCGAGAACCGGCTGCAAGCAGGTGGCGAGAAGGCAGTTGCCCCAGTCGGTTGGGAAAGCGAACGCAGCACCCTTCAGCAGAGGATCGAGGACCTCGAGACCGAGCTGCGGAGTTCAGGCGCCCAGCTGGAGGCGAGCCTCCAGAACCTGAAGACGGAGCTAGCTGAGAGCAAACGGCAACGGGACGAGGCGATCAAGAGCAGTGAGGATGCTACCAAGAGTCTGGGTTCGCACCGCAAGGATCTCGAACAGCTCCAGTCCGAGAACTCTCTTCTCGAGCAGCGCGCAACCGACGCGGAGCAAAAGGTCTCGCTGCTGCTTGACCAGGTCGAGCACTCGGTCGACAGCTATCGCCGCCGTAGCCGTCAAGCCCCGAGCTTGAACTCGGAGGCAGTTTCTGCGGCCTCGAATGGTCTTGGGCCGGGCCATAGTCGAAACGAGAGCTCGGAAACGGAGAGCGCGTACGGTGGCAACGGCGTTGATGCTAGGAACAGCGCCGCACTGGACAACCTCGCCAGCGAGCTGGAGACGCTGCGCAGCCACTGGGAGGCTACCAACAAGAACTACCGACTCAGCACCAACTTTGACTTTGACCAGCCCGCCGTCACCAAGAAGGACGACGGCGCCGCCGCTGGCCTCGGCCTAAGCGAGAGCCTCGCCGACTGGAGAAAGAGACTCGACACGGACGACCCTCAGGCCGGCGCGGACAAGACGCACCAGAGTTAATTACGGATTGTGCCACGGGCATTCATGACACCACCATATACTCCCACCAACTTCATTTTCGTCGCTCAGGGACCATGAGTTTTTTCGTGTACATTCATCACGCTGTCGGGTCGGAGTTGGGGAAAATGAGTGCTGCTTTCTTCTTCGTTTTTCTTCGCCTTCTAGCTGCGAGCCCGACTAATATCCCTCGCTAAAATGTCAAATTCCTGTTCTACCTTTGTTTTTTTGGGTTGTTCTCCTCCCCCTTTTTTTGTTGTTCTGTTTACTGTTTAACTCGGCGACGTGTTTCGTCAGATGATGCTGCAGGGGCGGGCAGCACCAGCTTGTCATGACACAGGCCCGCAGGTGCAGATGGGGGGCAAGTGTGGGTTTTGTTATTTGTACTCATGTGAGAAGAAATCCACTGTTGTGTTTTGTTGAAAAGGGACCGCTGTAGGGCTTGGTCGAATGACGAAACGAGTTGCTTGAGCTGATGAATTGAAAACTTTTGGGTTGGTTTGCACGCCTCGTCCGATTGTCTATGGATGCAACGCAATATACATGGCCCTCGGGATGTTCATAAGTCCTGAAATACTCCGTAAACGTCGCGGCTCGTGAACCAGTGCCCCCTTGCTCTCCAGACGCCGTATTTATTAACCCATGGCCGTCCGCCTTGGACCGCACGCCTCACGTCGCAAGCCCCATCAGCCTCCGCTGCAGCGCCAGGCAGCGCCCAAAGTCGAGCTTCCTGCCCTCGCGGGGCATGTGCTCGCCGCTGGCGATGCACAGCACGCGCATCTTGGGGTCGTAGCGCAGGCCGGTGAGCAGCTTGGGCGTGATGAGGAAGTACTGCGAGGTGTGCTCGCGGCAGGCAATCTCGACCATGCGCTCGTGGACCATGCGCTCGTTGCGGGGGTCCATGCCCTGATTGATCTCGTCGACGACGCGGAAGGGCGACTGGGCCATGGACTGTAGGGCCATGAGGTAGAAGATGGTGGACACGGCGCGCTCGCCGCCCGACTGGCGGTGGGCCGTGAGCTGCTGGAGGGTTTCGTTCTCTCTGGCGATGGCGCGTTAGTCGAGAAGCAACGGAGAAGGGGGGGGTAGAGTGCCTACCGGAACTTGACCATAATGTCCAGAGCCCACAGGTCAAAGTCGTCGTCCTTGTGGACGCGGACCTCTCCAGCGCAGCTAATCTGCTCAAAGTTGTACGCAAATGCGTCGTTGATCTTGGACACCAGCTCGTCCAGCTGCGGCTCCCACTTGCCCATCAACTCGCCGAGCTGGCCGTTGAGGCTCTCGAGCTTCTCGTTGAAGTTCTCCATCTTGCTCTTCAGGCGGGTAATCTCCTGCGCACGTCGCTCGAACTCGCGGATCACGTTAGGATTGGCGGCGTGTATGAGCTCGAGTTTGGCCTCCTCGGCGGAAATGTCCATTTCCAGCTCGTGGGGTGTCTTTCCTTCGGAGAGCTGCGTCAACAGCTCCCTCTTGCTCTCGTCATCGCCGAGCACGTCCTTGACTTCCTCGCCCAGCCGGCGGCCCGCCTCCTTGGCAAGGTTAACCTCGTTGGCGGCGGTCTGCACGTTCTGCTTCTCTTGATCAAGGCGCTCCATAAGGCTAGCACTGCGGTCCTTGAGGCCCTGGATGTCTGAACGCGCTTCGATCAGCCAGATCTGGGCATCCAGGTGGCCTTGGTGCGCTTCCCGTATCTTGTCGATTAGTTTCTTGTGCTTGATGACGAGCCTCGCGCGCTTCAGAGCCGCCTTGTCCCAGTCGTATTGCAGGTCCAGCATGCCCTTTCTCACATCACGCATGGCTTGTTCGTGTGATGCCTTGAGGCGTTCCTCGGATTCTGTCGGCTGTTAGCAGAATGCCCAGAAACACGAGCGGAGACGGTATCCTTGCCTATCTTCTCCGGCAGAGACTGCCACTTCTGGTATTCCCTTTGCAAAGCACTCTTCTCGCTTCTCAAGTCGTCCTGGGATCGCGTTAGCAAGTCCTTCCATCTCGCACTAAAGGGCTCCATCTCCTCACAATCTTTTTGCCAATCTCTGCTTTTTGGTCTTCAATGGCAGAGAATTTTGCCTTCAGTTCCTGATTTTCGCCCCTCAGGACTTCAAATTCGCCTTTCTTTTCAACAAGTCGGCGACTGAGCTCCGCCTTCTCCTGGGAGTCGACGGGTTGGGACGTCCAGAACCTGCCCGACTCGATGAAATTGCTGATTGTGGTCATCGCTTGTGCGCCGTATTCTCTCCGACGCCGGACTGTGTGCCACCGCTTGCCCGTGGCCCACTGACTGATTTTGCCATTGCTGACCATCTGATCATACTGGGCATCCTTGAGGTCACGGAGAGCGACGCCAGTCTGGTGAATTCGTTTCTCGGCGCAGAGCATTGCCAGGACCGGGGCAGGGCCATCGATGTAGTCCACAGCAAACCCATCAAGGCCGAGCGCAGCGGCTTCGGCACGGTCGATGGGGGGCTGAAAGGAGTCGCGGGAATGTGAGCATGTTCGGATGACGACGGACAAGCTCATCACTCGGTACAGCTGGTTTGCCAGCTTCTTGTAGTCGTTCTTGGTTTGTGCCGTAAAGCACAAGAAGTCGTCGCTCTGGAGCAGTGCTTGTACATGGTCCGAGTACTTCTCATCCTTGACGGAGCAGCTTATCATGGGCGGCCCAAAGACTTCTTGCTCAAACTCGCTTTGGTGCTCTTGCACCCAATCCCAGCCAGTGGCGGCTTCGGGGTAGTGCTTCTTCATATAGTTTAGCCGCTGGCCTTGCTGAGTGTCGAGAGACTCGATTTTCGCCCCAATGGTGCTTATGTCGAGTTTGAATCCCCTGGCTTTCGCGTTGAGTGCGTCCTGGTCAGCCGAAACCTGGCGCTGCTCTGCTCCCAGCTCTCGCACGTTGTGCTCTTCTGCCCGCTATATGCCCAGCTGGTCAGTTCTGTGGTGGCGTTCACAAGGGTGCTGACGACTTACAATCTTTTGGTTCCAGTCAGCAGCATTAAACTCCAAGGGCCGATTCTTGAGATCGGCCTGATACGAAGTGATCTTGGACCTTGATGCTGCCAACTCCTTCTTTTTGGCTTCGAAGCCCTTGCGCTCTGCATCTAGGCGGTTGTTCATTTCTTTGACATCTTCCGCTGCCTTTGCGACATCGTTGGCCATGCTTAGGGTCGCTCGCTCAGCGTCTCTCAATGCCTTTTCTTTTCCAGGTATCGCGGCGTCGATCTGCCGGGCGTATTCCTGCTTTTGGTTGACTGCCTCCAATGACGGCCCGCTTTCCTGCTCAAGGCGTCTCAGGGCCCGCTCGGCCTCCTTCCTTCGGTCTCGGGCTTCGGTATACTTGGTCCGGGCCTCTTGGTATTTGGCTAGGACCAAGGCCGATTGAAGATTCTTGACTCGCTCCTGGATTTCCTCGCGTTCCCGGATTCTATCCACGTCTGCTTGTAACCCTTGCTGTCGGCTCTCGAGGTTCTTCAGGGACTCGGCATCGGCGTGAACCGCCTCGGCTAGACCCTTTTTGTCCCTGTGGAGATCTTGAAGTTGCTTCTGCCACCGCAGCATCTTCTCCGGCGCCGCAGCACGGAGTGTCTCGTGCAGGAGGTCAACCGGCGTGCAGCCAGCGAACTCGACCACCCGGTCTTGGGGCAGAAACTGGCAGAGGTTGTCTACCTGGATCTTGAGCGACTGCATCAGCCCCTGGATCGTCTTGTGGTTTGTTTCCTTGCCATTCAGCCACCATTTCTGACTATTCTGCTCGCGGCGGATTTGAACCCGGATGACATAGTTGGAGCGGTCGTTGGGCTTCTTCTGCAGCTCGGTCTCGATGGTCGCCGTGTCCTTGCCGTGCTTGACGAACTCCTTGACCGAGCCCGCTCGTCCCAGGTGCTTCGGGCTGTAGCCGAGGCCAAGACATATGGCGCAGACCAGCGAGCTTTTCCCTGTGCCGTTGGGCCCGATGACCATGTTCAGGTGAGGACCGGGGAAGAACTCGGCCTTTTCGTACGTGACAAAGTTCTCGACCTTGACGCGCACAATGGCGCCTGGATGAAAGTCATTCATCACGTCGCCATTGGTGGTCCTATTCCTTGCTGCGTTCGCACAGGAGTGAGCGGTGGCCTGTTCGCTGTCCGATTCCACGTCCAGGCGCCGCCGCTTGGGGGTGTCAGAGCGCTGTGAGGAGCGCACGGCGTCGCTTTCGTCGTCATCTTCGGATTCGGCGCGCCTCCGACGGCGAGATGTAGGGCGCGCCATGGCGCGGTGTTCGTTCAGTCCCTTTTGTGCGTGAAGCTGGCTGCTGCGGGGTCCTGGCTTGGGTGGGTGTGGTGGAAGTGCGAAGTCGAGGTTGCCAATCAATAACGACCCTCGGGAGACGCGTGAGCACGCGTCGTCGTGCACCCCACCAAATTGCAGCCCACTTCATTAGCACCAAGCACAGGGCAGGGGACGAACATGGATATCCGGCCAGTACAGCATGCCTAGGTAGTGTCAGGGGTTTCCTTCGTTCCCAGGCGCGCAAAGAATGCACCTCGTTGCCTACCTAGGTAGGCAATCATGGCCTTGGGCAGCAGCACCAATCGGCCCCCGCGCCATCAGCGGCCACGGTGGGGTTGAAATTGCTGCTTCTTGCACGGCAAAAGCAGGGACCAACATTCACCAGGTCTGGTGTCCAAAAATCAATTGCTTCAACGTGCAAAAAATACTTGCGTGATCTGGGAATCGAACCCAGGGCTCCCCGACGTTGCGGATGGCAACGGAGAATTTTACCACTAAACCAATCACGCTGATCTTATGATGAATACCCAGCACAATTATGGTAGATGTAGTCTTTCCTCTCCATTGCCCAGCTGGGCTTACGCTCCCAATCGATTTCTTGCAGTTCCCGGACTCCAGATGATGCGATTCTAAGTGTTCGCTTTAGAGGTGCTTCAACAGAAACGTTCCCCGTCTGGTATAATGGACTGAGAAGCGGCTGTTTGTAGTTGCAGCACCAGGCGCCGCGTGAGCAAGTCGGTAATGTTTGAATGAGTGCATTGAATTGAGTAACCACCGCAGCACGAATGCCACCGAGGAATTGGTCGAGTCGCGTCATTGTCAACATAAACCATGGCCCATGCTATGATCCCAAACTACAGATTGCCACTTTACACATTGATGGGAATGCTCTCACGGGTTCCCTTTCAAGGCATTGCTCTAGGGTAGGACTCATCCGAGCCTGTCCACCAAAGTGACAGCTTGAACAAAACCACGAATCCTCAAGCCCACTTCATGAACAGTGTGTCGTGTGATCGGCAGGCTGGGGTCTCAGAGCACTTCTAAATCCGGCCCTTTGTCGATTCTACGTGACCTGGATCGTCCTCTGGAACATGACCGCGACCCATATGGCTGGTAATCTCGTCATCGGGGGCTTAGTCATCGACGCATCCCTAGCGCCAAGAAGCACGACGACATCCCTTGAATTCCAGACGTCGTCGGAGGTGTGCCATGCGACCTTTCGCCGCCACGCATCGCCTTTTCCGTTACGAGGGGATGCCCTTTTGTCATTTTCAAGCTCTAGTATCACGGCGTATTCCAGTTCAGCGAAGAGGAACCACTTTGAAGAACGGTTGGTCCTGTCGAGACGCCAGCAGGTCGAGTCCTCCACACATCGGACGACAGATACTCTTGCGTCGCCCTCCCTGGTGCAGCGGTCCCTGGCCCAGAAAATGAATCGACCCTTGGACTATTTCTCTGCTTCAACGGGATTTGGCAAGGACCTGCATGTATCGGGGGATCGGAATCGCGACGATGGATCGAGGAAGCTTTTCTTGCTGCCCGCTCCCCGCAGCCAAGTTGCTCGTAGGTGCGAAGAATGAAACAAAGTGGGCGTCCAAGTACAACACGAGTCTTCACCTGCAGCTCGTGTCTCTCGGCCCGGAATAGTGCACATGTTGATTCCTGTCATCTCGGTGGCGGGGATGCGGCTGGTCCTGCCATTTGCTGGATGCCTGGATGGGTGCCCGGCAACTGGAATGCGTCGAGATGGCAATATCAGTGCCTCATTTTCTCCCCCACCCCCGCAGAAGGCACGGTCCTACCCAAGGTAAGGTAGGTAGCTGGTAGCCTCAGGTCACTGGCTGTCCCAGTTCCAGCGCAGCGCCCGCCTCCCTTACCAGCCGCGCCCAAACACCACCGCCACTGTCGAGGTAAACATTGCATTCCTCTCGCACCACAACCCGGGGACTGGACTGGACTCGCACGCCTGACACCACTTTTCTCTCTCGTCGCGCCCTCCTTCCCTCCTCTTCCCGCTCTCTCGCTCGGCGCTCGACTCTTCCACCTCATCGCCAGCCCAATTAGGCGTCTTGTTTGTCTCCCTCGTTTCTATCCAACCAATTCTTCTCCTCGTCTCGTGTATCTTCGTCTCGCGTCACGTCCCTCGGAATCGTCTGTTGTTCCTCTCCAGTACTGCAGCACCCTCATTGCTTCCGTCCCGTCCCGCACTCGCTCACCACCATTCCGCAGTTGTTCCTCTGGGCTGCATCGCATTGCATCGCAGCATCGTCTTGTCTGCACATCGCTTCCGAGTATTATGTGCTAATCTCACCACAATCGCGTCGACTCATCATGGCGGATGCCGTGGGCGCCAAAGCTCGCTCTCCGCTAGCCGAGACCACGAACCGCATGAACTCCCCCTTCCCGCCCCTGGAGCAGCAGGTCAATAAGCCTCGCCACGACCAACCCGATGCTTCTCACCCCCAAACTCGCCATGCCGGCCCCCAAACCAAGGTTGAGCAGCGTGCTGCCGCGATGAATGCCCAAGCCGTCGCCGCCAACGCGCGCGTGTCTGCCGTCCTGAGCCCGCCCCAGCCCGTCGACGATGCCAAACGGCTTTCCCAAGCTTCGTACGCGTCGACGTCCAGCAGCCGCAGCAAGAACTACAAGACACACATTGGACCGTGGCAGCTTGGCCGTACTCTGGGCAAGGGCTCCTCTGCCCGCGTTCGCCTCTGTCGTCACAACGTGACCAACCAGCTCGCTGCCGTCAAGATCGTCAACCGGCGAATGGCCTATCTGGTTCAAGATAGCAGCTTGGCCGCTCTGAACAAGTGGGACAGCAGCCTCCCTGATCAGGCCAATGGCGAAATGCGCGTCCCCATGGCCATTGAGCGCGAGGTGGCAATCCTCAAGCTTATTGAACACCCCAATATCATGAAGCTCTATGACATTTGGGAGAATCGCTCGGAAATGTGAGTTTCGTCTGACCCGCTTCGCTTGCCTCCTTCGTGTGCTGAATGTGTGCTGACATTGAGACAGCTACCTGATTCTTGAGTACATCGACCAAGGCGATCTTTTTACCTTCATCAACACCAAGGGCCGATTGTCGGAGGAGGTAGCCATTTACTTCTTCCGGCAAATGATCAGTGCCATTGCCTACTGCCACTCTTTCAATGTGTGTCATCGCGACCTCAAACCCGAGAACATCTTGATTACTGCAGACCTTCAGATCAAGATCGCCGACTTCGGCATGGCAGCTCTTCATCAAACAGACACTCACCACCTCGCCACAGCTTGCGGCAGCCCGCACTATGCTGCCCCAGAGCTGCTCAAAAACAGGCAATACCGTGGAGACCGTGCTGACATCTGGAGCCTGGGTGTGATCCTGTATGCAATGCTGTCCGCCACGCTTCCCTTTGATGACCCCGACCTGCGTGTCATGATGGCGAAGACCAAGAAGGGGCATTACGAGATGCCACGATTCCTCAGCCCCGAGGCTGAAGATCTCATCCGACGCATGCTTCAGGTGAACCCTGACCGTCGAATCACCTTGAAGGAGATTTGGCGCCACCCAGTGGTCCAGAAGTACAGCTATCTCGATGACTTTGGCGACCTCAGCGGACAGTTGCCCGACACACGCAAAGGGTTCCAGTACAGCCCTGTGCCTCGCCAGGATATCGACCCGCAGCTGCTTCGACAGCTGCGCTCCATGTGGCACATGTTCAGCGAGCAAGACTTGGCGTTGAAACTGTCCTGTGACGAGTGAGTATCATCCCAACCCCTGTGCATCGAATCCGACTCTAACCAGGCCCAGACCCAATGACCAGAAGGCCTTCTACTGGCTGCTTTACAACTATCGGAATAAGCAACTAGAGGACTTCAAGCCCGAGTTGGCTCACTCCATGAGCGACTACCACCATCTGAAGCCCGCAATCTGGAAGAAGCGCGTGTCGACATGCCAGTTTGCGCAGCCTCGAGCCGATGGCCATGGCCGATCTCTCTCTCGCTTCACCGTCATCTCTAACACTGCCGACACCGAGGCAGAGACGGACAAGAGCTACGACCCGTACAGAGGTAGCCGCATGCTCCAGCGTTGCGACTCTGAAGTCAGCCACGCCAAGATTGTCATCCACCGAGACGTTAAGAGCACTACGAATGGCCCACAAGCGACGAGAGTTCGCAGCGGCTCTAACGCTCGACGTGGACGGGCAAATTCTGCGAAAGCATCCATGGCTGCCAGACAGGCGTCGAGAGGCTCGCTGGCATCTCTGCGTAGCAACAGGCAGGACGCATCTCATGCGGCAGCCCCCAACCTGCGGCATAAACGAGGCGTCGACTTCTCTCACATTCGAAAGCGATCAAGCTCTGCGGGTGCAACCCAGAGAGAAACCACGCGACGCGCTGGCTCAGCACCTGTCCACGGCGGTGGATCCGGTTATCAAGTCGGAACTGCTCGCCCTCGCTCTCCAACCCCGGAGATGCCGAAGCTGCCCAATGGCACCTACCCCAAGGCCAAGGGAGCTCCCGTTATTCGCGTTGCGACCAATGTGGGCGTTTCAATGATATTTAACGAAGAGTTGCGCCACTTCAGCAACAACTGTGCCAAGGATTGTGATGAAGCATTCAAGAGCTCGCTGATTGAGGAGGACTCTGTTGGCGGATCATGGACGGACGGAGAGAGGAAGCGTCGTGCATCAACGGGGTTCTCTTTGACCATCGAGAGCCCTACGGTTACCACCCCGGCGACCGATACCTCGAGTCCTTCGTGGCAGACTCGACCTTTGCCCCCGCTCCCTCCCGAGGATGCGTCGAAGAATTGCGTCGTCACAACCTCGTATGGAGTTGACGCTCAGCCAACTTCATCCGACGACCATGATGACGCCGACAGTTTGGCAGGGGCGGCGACTCGACTGGCCGTGCCTGTGTTGCTGTCGAGGCAGGGTGACCGCCGTGTTACCTCTGCGCCGGTGTACAGCCAGCCTGCTCGCAAGCTCTCTACCCTTCCGTCGATCAATGAGCATTCGGGCATTCGCCCTAGCGAGGCCGGTGATGGAAACCGCGTCGTCTCGGCGCCACCCCACCGCCAAACAACCAAGACAAGCGAGAGGAACCGTAGCGTGGAATACCTGAGCAAAGTCGAGAATACGATTCGTGTTGTTCACTCTCCTGGAGCGGCAAGCCCTGTCAAGGTGCCGAAGCCGCTGAACTTGCGAAAGAAGAAGGCTTTGAGGGAGGATTTTGGACGCAAGCTGCATCGGCAACTCGCATACAATGCAGAGGAGTATGGTGATGATGCGGCCGAACTCTCATCTCAGGACCTCAACGTTCCCACAAAGAAGAAGAAGACATCCTGGTTCAAACGGCCGTCGAAGGCGGAGTCTGAATCGAACGTCGCTAAGCCGCAGGGCGCCAGCCCGCCGGCTGTTCCCAAGCAAGCCGAGCGGTCTGACTTGGACCCAGCCGCTGATGCCGCAAGGAAGAGCGTGTTTAGCTTCCCGTTCTGGAAGAGCAACAGAGCCAGGGATTCTAAGATGACTGTTGAAGGTAACTTGGATGATGAAGCACCAAACACGGCCAACCTGTTGAAACACAAGCTGATGAGAGGACTAGGGTCCGACGGCGCCCGGGAGAGCCGACAGATTGCTAAGCAGACGCACGATGGGAAGCGACAGTCTGATCTGCGCGACACGGGCTCTGGCAGCATTCGGAACATCGAGGTCAAGCAGACTTGGCTGACGCGACTGTTCCGAGTAAAGCCTGCCACCAGCTACATTTGCATGACACTTTCGCGCAAGCGAGCTCGACAGGAGGTCGCCATTCTCTTGCGAGAGTGGCGGCGCTATGGTATTAAGGGTATCCAGATCGACAAGCAGCGCAACATTGTCTTTGCACGGCTCGCAGCTAAGAACTGTAAGTGAATGGGTGACGGTATTGAACTCGTCCACGGAAGGCTAACGAGAGATTACAGACTTGAACGTCAAAGAAGTGGAGTTTGCTGCCGAAGTCATGACGGTGATTGAGCATGGGAAGAAACAGCCGTTGAGCATTGTGCGATTCACCCAAGAACGGGGCGCCGCCAGCAGCTTCCACAGAGTCGTTGACACGATGCGGGCCATGTTTGACAGCCGCCACCTGGTCGTGGCGGACAAGAACAAGCGGAAGATGATGATCAAGACGCTCAACGCGTAAGGGAAGCCGTGTTCACCATGCCTGACGACTCTTGTACTTGGCACATTTCGCCGGGAATGTGGCTGCCTTTGTGTGGATGCTCGCGGTTTACGGTGACGGCATTGGCCGGCATTGGCCTCTGAGAGAGGCCCAACTTTCCGGCGAATACCATGCAAGATGTTGGAGACGGCGCATGGACACGGCCCTCGAGAAGCAGCAACAGGGGTGAAGGTTTGGCGGATACAACTGCTGTTGGTTGGGCTGGGACTGGCGAATCATTTTTGTTTCTTGTACAAGACGTTGAAGTGGGGTTGGATGCATAGAGGCAATTGTTGCCTGACTGAGTTTGTTTCACTCATTCATCGAGGTGTTGAATCTGGAAGGTTGAGGGCATGGAGTTGCTGGTAGCCTGGTACAATGTGGCCAGCTGGGGTGTTTGTAATTACTAATAGGGTCACTGACATGGCTCCCACAAAGCTTGGTTGTATTTTCTTTGTCAGTGTGAATGAATGAAGATTCGAAATCATGGGAAGAAAGCAAGCACGTATTCACTTGAAGCAGTTTGCTTTGTCTGGGAGACTCGTCAGCGTCGGTTGAGCCGGAGTTTACCCCCTGGTGCCGCTGCTTTCCGACGCTATGAGGCGGCACTTGGCGGCCCGAAAAATAGCCGGGAACGATGGCACTGGCCCAGACGAACCATGCTTCATCCTCTACGAGCTCTCGCGAGGCAGGGAACAGTCGACTTCTAGGAAGAGTGGTGCGTTGCTGTCCACGAACTGCCTACAAGGCATGTCTTTGCTGATGCCAATTGCCGGCTGAACGTCGGGCCCTGCGACGTGCAGGCGGCGGGTTCCCAACTGCTGCAACCACGACGGCGTCGGCTATGCCTCGAGCCCTCGCCTCCATCGCCGGCAGAGGCATCCACGCCGCGCGGGACATGCTTCGATGCCTTGGCCAGTCTACGCATATGTGTTGCAGGAGTCGAGGCATGATGCTCGCATGTCAGTGATGCGCACCACACCGGCAGCTGCCATTGGCCATATTTCATGGAGCTGCCCAGAAAGCGGCATGCGGACTGCGAGGTAGAATGCGTATACGTACGCGCACACACACACACACACATGGTAATCAAATATCCAGCCGCTGCGCATGGCCGGTTTCGTCGTCGAACTGGCGATGCCGAAGGGCCCGGAAAGTCCCGGGGCGCGTCCCGGAGGTGGAGGTGGAGGTGGGGCTGGCAGCCTCGGCTTCTCGGTCGGTCGTGGGGAGCTCCACGCTGCCTTGCGTGCCGCGGCGTGGTTGCAGAGCCGAAGCGCCAGTGGCGAGGGACGGGACCCGGCCGGCCGACGATGGGCTGTTTCGTGTCCAGCGTACCGAGTCTCTGGACAAGACAGGATCGTGGACCTGGTTGAAGCTCCTCTGATGGCAAGGGAATGCCTCGTAGACGGCTGGCAGACGGTCGCGGAGGGCTGCCCGACGCCCGCCGTCGGCCGTTGATGGCTCCATCAGGCGCATCCAAGCCTCACGCAGCCCTCGAACCGAACAAGCCAATCCTTACCCCGCGCCCCCGATGACGATGCCGCCCCGGCAGCAGAGGCACATGCTCCACCTCCACCCAGCCCTCCGTCCACCCGAGCAAGACCGATGGGTGCCGAAGAACGGAGCAGGGAACGTCGCTGTTCAGAGGAGCTGGCGGCGGCTCCGGGTTTAAGCCAGCTGCGAGACATGCAACGCTCGTGCAAGCGGCCGCAGCAGCGCATCTCTTAGCCGGGACCGCGTGCGTCATGCCGGTGTAAGCGGCACTTAGACCCCCCAACGTCCTGCCCATCACCACAAGCGCTCCTCGCTCTACACCACACCACCGTTGCGCTGGGAGCTGAACCGAGACGACGTCGGAGCCCTTTGCAATTCTTGCTGCTGCTCGGATTGGAAACCAGACGGGCCGCGAGTGCGCCGGACAAGGAGAAATTGGTACGTCATCGGCGCGACGAGGCTCGCTCGGATGTACTTCAAACGTCGTTGACACGTGAAAGCCGAACGACCGCATCGTCCACGACCGAAGCCGCCGTCGGCTCACACCAAACATTCCCTCTCTCATCCTCTTGGAAGATCCGTCCTTCTTCATCCCGCCCCAATCCCCTCCGCCTCACCACCACGTCACCGCCATGGCCTCCACCGACACCATCCTCCAGGGCGTCACCGTCCTCGGCAAGGTCGACGACGCCCACCGCAAGATCCTCACGCCCGAGGCCCTCGCCTTCCTCGCCCTGCTGCACCGCTCCTTCAACGCCACCCGCAAGAGCCTCCTCGAGCGCCGCAAGCTGCGCCAGGCCGAGCTCGACCGCGGCGTGCTGCCCGACTTCCTCCCCGAGACGCGCCGCATCCGCGAGAATCCCACCTGGAAGGGCGCCGCTCCCGCCCCGGGGCTCGTCGACCGCCGCGTCGAGATTACGGGGCCGACGGATCGCAAGATGGTGGTGAATGCGCTCAACGCCGACGTGTACACGTACATGGCCGACTTTGAGGGTGAGTTTCGGATCCCCGTGTGAAGTTGATGGTGTTTATATGCCCAACTCGGCCCGTCTCGAGTGGCTCCATCCTCTCGCCGAGATGGCACATCAAGTGAAGCATACACAAGCAGGTGGCCGGGTTGGGCACATAAACACCATCACGCACGGCATCAAGCTAACAGCGGCACAGACTCCAGCGCCCCGACCTGGGAAAACATGATCAACGGCCAGGTCAACCTCTACGACGCCAACCGCCGCCAGGTCGACTTCAAGCAGGGCCCCAAGGAGTACAAGCTGCGCACCGACCGCAAGCTGCCGACGCTCATCGTACGCCCCCGCGGCTGGCACCTCGAGGAGAAGCACCTCGTCGTCGACGGTGAGCCCATCTCGGGCGGCCTCTTCGACTTCGGCCTCTACTTCTTCCACAACGCCCTCGAGACGCAGCGCCGCGGCTTCGGCCCCTACTTCTACCTGCCCAAGATGGAGAGCCACCTCGAGGCCCGGCTGTGGAACGACGTCTTCAACCTCGCCCAGGACTACGTCGACGTGCCGCGCGGCACCATCCGCGGCACCGTCCTCATCGAGACCATCCTCGCCGCCTTTGAGATGGACGAGATCATCTACGAGCTGCGCGACCACAGCTCCGGCCTCAACTGCGGCCGCTGGGACTACATCTTCAGCACCATCAAGAAGTTCCGCCAGAACCCCAACTTCGTCCTGCCCGACCGCTCCTGCGTCACCATGACGGTGCCCTTCATGGACGCCTACGTCAAGCTGCTCATCCAGACGTGCCACAAGCGCGGCGTCCACGCCATGGGCGGCATGGCGGCCCAGATCCCCATCAAGGACGACAAGCAGGCCAACGACAAGGCCATGGACAACGTCCGCGCCGACAAGCTCCGCGAGGTCCGCGCCGGCCACGACGGCACCTGGGTCGCCCACCCGGCCCTCGCCGCCATCGCCAACGACATCTTCAACGAGCACATGCCCACCCCCAACCAGCTCTTCGTCCGCCGCGAGGACGTCAAGATTGGCCAGAACGACCTGCTCAACATGAACGTCCCCGGCGGTATCACCGAGGACGGCATCAAGAAGAACATCAACATTGGCCTGGGCTACATGGAGGCCTGGACCCGCGGCGTCGGCTGCGTGCCCATCAACTACCTCATGTAAGTCAGCCCCAGTCAGCCGCCTTTGGGAAATCAAAAACAAGGCGACGACGGCGTAGATCCGTAGAAAAGGAGCTTGCCGCCTGGGCCACCGCTTGATGACTCTTTGCTAACACACGCGCACTAGGGAGGACGCTGCCACCGCCGAGGTCTCCCGCAGCCAGCTCTGGCAATGGGTCAAGCACGGCGTCTCCACCTCCGAGGGCAAGAGGGTCGACAAGGCCTACGCCCTCAAGCTCCTCAAGGAGTGCGCCGACGACCTCTCGGCCAAGGCGCCCAAGGGCAACAAGTTCCACCTGGCCGCGCAGTACTTTGCCGGCCAGGTCACGGGCGAGGACTACGCCGACTTCCTGACGACGTGAGTTTACTACCGGCCTTCTTTCTCCCGCAGTCTGTTGTGTATGAAAAACGACGACGAGGACGTACGTGCTGACGGCTTGACAGGTTGCTGTATGACGAGATCACGCAGGTTGGATCCCCGAGCCCGGCGTCGAAGCTGTAACGAGGGAACGAGGAGCAAAGGAGGATGCCTGTTTCGATTCGTGTCATGGCCCTGAAGCGCTGGGAGTACTTGTCAGCTGTTCGTTTCGGTTGAGACGGATGCCCGTCTGGTGGCAGACTGTGCCTGGCTGATCTGTCGAGATTGATGAACGGATGGCACCTGTTTCTGCTACTTTGATGTAAGAAGGTACCCTCTCTGTACGTGTGAAAATCCATCTTCAGACCTTGCTATTGGCCCCTCGCGTCCGGATCAGTTCTGTACCTTTTGTCTTCGTTGCCCAAGGATGCGTGATTTGTTCCCAGGGCAAAAGCTCGTGACAACTCCCAACCGGGCATCCCGTTCTGCCGAGGCCGTCGCTCGTCGGATGCTGAGGGACTGCAGAATATCAGACCCAATGCATACAAGTAGGTGTTCACAGCTAAACACCCGGGGAGCAGGAAGTGGCCCTCCTCAGGAACCAACCATGTAACAGTCCCGTTGGGCAATGTGGTTCTGTTGGACACCAGACAGCGATAGCCACCACATGACTCCAAACTCCCCACGCCACCGGTTGTACCTTCAACGGCACGACATCCTGTCTACGAAGTACTAGAGTCTAGACTCTCCCATCTCCCCTTGGCTGGATCCTCTCCATCGTCTACTCCGCTATCCCCTGGTCTCTTCGACAGTACGAGTACGAGTACTCGGAGACAGGTGCTAGGGCTGGCGACGCCCGTCACACGCCGCGCGCCCGCGACAATACGGCGCAGGCGGTGGCCTCGGCGCAGCGCTAAAGAACGCCTTCACCAACGGCAGGTCTGGCCTGCAGCCGTCGGTCGGAAGAGGCGACGAAACCCTGCAACAAGGGCCCGACAGGGACCAAGCATGGCCGGCACCAGGCACCCAGAATGTTCCTGGTCCCTGGATGACTGTGTCAAAAAAAAAAAGCAATATGAGTAGTCCGTCAAGGCTCTCGAGAGGGATTGGCACTGGGAGCCAAAAGCAACGACGACAACGGGGGACGGTATGCCCTGGTCGTTTTGCGACGTTTTCTTCCGAACGACTTGCAGGCACCCCTTCTGACATGACAGCGGCTAGGGCGAGCATGCGACGACAGACTACTTCTGCTGCATTGAGGTCGCGTCTGAGTGGCCTGCCGCTGCATGCCGGCTCTGACACATGTTGTATCTCGAACCAGGGGGTTTGTTGGCAGCCGCATATTGTAGGTAGCTCTCCGCCTGCGCGAATTAGCCGTCCAGTCGGACACACCCCATTGTCGGATAATAAACGTCTGTCTCGGGGCGCGTGATTTGGCCGCTGGGCTCAGCATTCTCGCGTGGCATCCCGCCCTGACCGAGACTGGACGCTGGTCCAATAAGCACAAACCAGCAATCGTCGTTGGGCACGCGGACTGATTGATGAACGGCGGCCAGCTGCGGCCGAGATGTGACTACCGGCGAGACAGAGCAGTGGTAGTTCATCCCTTGTAGCCCACAACGGGCGTCGAAACGGTGGCAATGCTTGGTACACTTGTAAAGCAATATCAAGCAAACCTGAACCAGGGGTGCTGGAACAATAGTTTTGTCTCCCCTTGTGGGCCGTGAGGACGGCTTGCTGTATGCCGGAACCTCTGCTCCTATGCTGCGGTAAGGAAGGACTAATGGCTGCGCGGTCCGTCGGCTGGGACTCAGAGTTTGTGGAAGGCTGACTTGTGTTGGTGCGGGAAGGTACTTGATACGAGCATCCCGTCTCATTGAAGATCGGCACAAGGATCGGATGTGATGAGCTTCCGCGTCGGCAGTGACAAGGAGATCATCATTTGGGGAGGCGCATGGCGTGCCGCGGCCCACTGGTCCGTGGCTGCTTTCCACACTGGCCGCTGTGCCTCCGTCGAGAACGGAGAAGTCCGGTCCCATTCCTGCACTGGGTGCCAACAACACAAACCGGTGATAACGAACTGGAAACAAGGAGTGCAGTACGAATACTGAAGTCTCTCACGGCTGCCCCCTCACTGGGTCCGTCCTCGCGAGGTGAGATTTCAAAAGCGGGTCAAACGACACCCCCGGCCCTGTCATCTTTCGCCCATCCCATGCCATACTGGTACGATACGGAGCTCCAGCGAAACCAAGGAGCCAAGACGCCACTCCACGTGCGAGGAGGGGCCTATCGCCCGCTTCGCCACGAGAATCGCGACCGTACGAGTACGAAGCACAGCAGGTACGCGGGGCCCGACGCCTCATTCTCTGGTGGTGTCGAGCGCTTGTACTCGTATGCGAGCGTTGGGACGACCGAGGACCTCGACCTCAAGCACTCGCAGCGGACGGAGGACTCCATCGTGCTCGTAAGGGCCACGCACGACCCGGCAGTCTCGGCATGGTTAAGGTGTGGCCGGGACAAGGAGCTGACAAGAGATGAGATTTGATGGTGGAGGGCCTGTGTGGAGGAGGTGCAGTCCCCCGTCCGACGTCGTCGCCGATGTTGCACGACATGCCAATCATGCAGGCCTGCCGGTCCACCCAACGGGGACGAGGGAGGGGCGGGCGACGAACAGCCGCAGAACCGGGGAGGCTATCCTGGCGCTGGCGGCAGCAGGGGCCTGGGGCGACACCGACGAAGTTGGGTTGACATTGTTGGTCCCGAGGGAACGGAATCGCAGCGGCATGCTGGCCTGGCCCGACTCCAAGACTCCAATGAGCGCCGCCAGCGTTGACTTTTCTTGCTGCATCCAGGATGGCTGTGCGACGAGGCCCACCACGGCCCTGTCTAGTGCAACAGAGTCGTGGAGTTGACGCGTTGGGCCAAGCCACCCGCTGGACAAGGCCAGGTCGCATGCGCTGGCAGGTATTATTACGAGTACGTCGTAGTCGTGATCAGCTGGTACTAGTCGCAGATAGCGCAGAGTTCATTCAGCCGCGATTTTCCATGAGGGCCGTTGCGCTGAGGTTGCCGAATTGGATGGACTCGAGCCATCCCAGAGTTCTCCGGACGGAGCCCCAGTCCGCTTGACGCTTGGCGCTGCGAGGACATGCCTTGTTGGGGTCAGGCTGAATGGTCCTCGACGCCTGTGGTGCTCCCAAGCCGGCCCCGAGGGCCCCGCGACCGCCCCGAGCCTCGAGCATTTCCTGGAGAACGCCCAGTCCGATTCCGTGCTTCATGCTCATGGCGTACTCGTAGCTTTGGCTGGCCAGAGGAAACGGGTGGCCTTGCCAGGTTGGTCATGTCCAATCTGGGCACAGGATAGACAGGCACCAGGTACAAGTACTCGTAGGCCCCGGCCGGGACGCACCCGGGCCATTTCGCTTCCGCCGTGCGACGTGGGCATCATCTGGGATCTCGTGAGACTCTTGTGTAGCCGGCCGAACGGTCAAGACACTTGGGAGACGTACGGATAGCGTACTTGGTAGCACAAGTACGAAGTAGACGAGTGGCTGGACAAGGAGCAAGGCACCTGATGCAGACACATGACAAGTTGTCTGGAAGAGAGAGGGAGCTGAGGCACCAAGCGCGGAGTACTCGGTACGGAGCCCGGAATACGGAGTCGTGGGGTTGATGTTTGGGGAAACCTCGTCCAGCAGGTCCAGCCTCTTGCCAGCCCTGGCCTTGGCGCAGTCCGCACGCTAAGGCATGACCGTCGCAGGTCTTGGCAGCAGCATCGACGTCATGCACTTGCTCGACCAAGATTCAGATGCTGCCTGCATCCTGCACAGGAGAGCAGGAACACACCTGCCTGGGTTCGCCCACAGGGGGTTTGCCGTGTGACTTCCCCTCTCAAAGGCTCCCAGGCTCCCAGGCTCCCACGCACACTGTCCTCGAGTCCTCGCGAGTCATAAGCACAATCACCATCACGAAGGCGGCGGCTTTCCAGCAACAACCCAGAAGACCCGATGGTGAAATTTCCGCGCGACGACATGTCTATTGTCTACCTCTTTGGTGGTTGCCGCGATGCTGTCGCTGCCTTATTGATCTCTGCTGCACGTGTGCGTCACTACGACGCGCTTACGTTGTACCACGGAGGATTACTTGTATCTTGGATGATTCCCAGGCTCGCCGTGCCGAAAGCCCGCACTCGCTGGGCTAGAGGAGCACCGAAATCTGCCGCCCAGGAGCCCCAGCACGGCTGTCGTTCAGCCTTTTGGCAGCACCCCAGCAGGCGGGCGGGCAGCGAGCGATGGTTGTGGCTGCTTCCAAAACGCCAAACCCCAGATACAAGGGACGCCGTCCCATCCCCCTTAGACTTGGCTTCTGGCGGTGGCGGTAGGATTCCGAAGCCTCACTGTCGGTGCATGGGGGCTGACGGTTGGTGGGCCACTGGATGTCATTCGGCTCATACGTATGGACGCGGTACTGACAGCGAACCACGCGTCCTTGTCGACGCTGCGAAGCATGCATGGTTGTCAGTGCCGAGCAAATGCAAGCACTAGCAGCCAAAATCGACGACGGGCAAAATTCGCTGCTACATGCTCAACCCTTCCAAGTATTGTCTTGGTTGCTCGACTCCGAATTCGACATCATGCAGCCATCCTAAAGCTTTTGAGTTTGCGCCACTGCGAGGCCGTCTTTCGTGGCCACTCTTGAGAGAGCGCCGTCCGCAGTCCTGCACGAGTAAGTTGACGCGACCTCGGGTCGATTGCCAAATCGCACTCTAGCCGGTGCCGGTGCCGCAAAGAAGCCACGCATTCTACGACCTAGAACCTCGCTAGTCGGTGAGACTCTGCCATCTGACTTTGGAGAGGAGGTGGTGATCACTAAGACGAAAGAGGGCATCAATCATTCGTCAAGTCGATTTGGCATGGACGGGGTGACGGCCCCGCAACGCTCTTCAGCCTTCAATGACCTGGCGCAATATCTGCCGGAAGACTCCGTACCTGTACAGAGCACGACTGCCAGACGGCAAGCCCAACACGGGCGGTATTACCGCACGGCACGCGGACACAATGGCACCCGCTCATCATTCAAGAGGCACAACTGGCAGCCTCGTCGGGGGCCTGGGAAACTGTTCCTCGCGTGGTAGGGACAGACTCTCTCTCCACAGTTAAGCCTCTTTTCGACTAGCTGCCACGGGTGAGGCGGCTGAGGCAGACGAGGCGTCAGCGTCGCTTGGTCTCGACAGCCGCAGCGCGGAACATACCGTCTGGGCGGCAGCCACCGTCGCATGGTAGTGCTTGTCATGCTTGATCTGGGATGGTGTGCTGGTCAACGAGAGGAGGAAATGCCAAACACGCACCGTGTTGGCTGTTACAGAGCCAGGACGACGACTCGTGCCGATACCTCGTCGATTGTGGGGGAGGGACCAGGCGCATGCCGGCAATCAACAACGTACGATACCGTACGAGTACCTTGCGCCGTACATACCGTACATACAACTCCGTGCTTCTTCTCCGGCCAATGCCACGGTGCCTGCGAGGATGGTCACGAGCTCTGAGACGGGCAAGGCCCTGGGGGGAATTTTGGGGAGCAGGGCTTCGGGTATGCGCGCCCTTTGCCAACGTCTCGCGTTTGATCTCACTCTTCGTTCCCTGACCGGACCGGAAGAACGGCAGAACGAGCAAGCAACGGGCTTTCTGGCACACTCTCCAACAAATCTATTCACTACAAGTAGAATCAATCTGGGTAGCCGGCGGACCCGAGTTACAGTTCAATGGCACACCCCTCCGCCCGCCTCCAGCGCCAATCCGACAATACAAGTACTTGTACTTGGGACCCCCGCAGCTCCTGCAATGCACCACACAACAACCATTGGCGCTTCTTATTAGCACCGTTGACCGATGTACGAGTATGTGCTAACAGAGGAGACAATTGCTTGTGAGCCATTTCCTGAAAATCGTCCTTGCCATCCCTGTCTCGTCTACTGCACAGCTGAATCGCGGCTCGGCAGGCATTCGACCTGCGCTAACCCAATTCCTCATCAGATCGGGACTCGAGCCCAAGTGCAATCAAGACCAATATCCCATGGCCATCGGAACTGTTATGATGTACTCTGTATCCCTCGGCGACATGCAGGCTGGCCGACAACACAGTTGGACCAGGTGCAAGCTGTTGAGGACATCGTGTTGTGCTGGTGGGCGTGACGGAGTGTTCATTCGAACTAAAATGGCGAGTCGGGTCCACAGGGAATGAAGCACGCACACTCTGAGACCTGTCATGTCAGGACGGGCATGAGGCGTCGGAGGCCAACAATGGCTGCAGAGTGACAGGTCATCGCCAGCCATGACGGGTTTCCAGCCCTTTCCGAATCAGCGGAAGCGAAACATGAGAAGAAAGCCACACCTCGATCCCTCCATTTGCGAACGGGCGGCGTGACGATCCCGCGTGGTGCTCGCATGGTTTTAGCAGGAGGCTAGAAAGGGGCGCCGCATTGGCGTCCAGCCCACGCCTTTCCGCATGCTTTTCGCCTCTGGGAAAAAGCAGCCCAGCGGCGCACAAGAATACCCATCTGCAAACTACGACAACTCAACGCTCCTGGGTCGGCGCAGGAGTGAGGTGGGTGTGGTTCTGGCCATGTGCGGGTCGCCTGTCGGAGGGCATCCACTTTGATCGACGGATCAATTGTCTCGCTGCTGCTTGCGTGGTCCCTGTTGGCACTACAATCACGAGCTTGCTTCTTCAGCAGTCGCATCCTCACGGAGGCCGCGATCAGGGCTTGTTCACTACAACACAGAACTCGGGAAAGTCGTACGAGAACAATGTTGCGCTATCCAGACACAGTTCAGGTCGCACAATAACTCAACAGGGGTCGACAAAGTTGTATTGAGGCATGGGGACGTGCTTCTCTGCGAGCCAGGGCTCCCCCAGAAGCAGATCATCTCATGCCGACCCCCATTGGGCATTTGGGAACTGAGCTGACCCTACTAGCCGGATCGAAACAAGGGTGCCGAAGCTGTTGGGGGGGACAGTTATTATCTTGCACCCAGCGTGTGGCAAGGTCGAGGAGGACGTGAGCATAGCGAAAGAGTGAGAACGCAGAATGTGCGTCGCACACCCCTCTCCTTGCAATGACATTCCAGTCGGGAGTTTCGCTATTAAATGCAGCATAATACGGACTAGTTGCCGCGACTCGAACGGCGGGCTGCAAGCCGCACCCCGGGACTTCCTCGCCACAGCCCATCGCGATGGGCCATGCGGCTGAGTCTATAAACGCCTCGCTCCATGTTCCCAGGTGTTGGGTCGGCATGGCTGAGCTTATCCGTGAATGGCGGCGGCTGATGGCGCTGGCATCTGCTCGAAAAACGCCCACGGGGTCGTTACTGGCGCCGGCGGCGACAGGATGGCTGGCTTTGGCAGGACCTGGCATGGGTCCGTCTAGGGGGTGTGGTGGTGCAGAATGGAGCAACGCCGCCAGTGCAACGGCAGGGATCGGTGGTGAGCTCCCTTGCAGCCCAAAACAAAGGCTCGACTCCGGCCCGGATGACGGGTTACAAGCGCGCCGTGATATTGGAAATCGTCCAACCTGTGATTCGGGAGGACATGCTGTATCAGGAGGGCGGCTCTGCGATCTCATCCGGGGAACGACGCACGACGAGTTGATGCGTACAAATCATACGGCCGTTCTTACACAGACCAGGTGTTCGCCGACAGCCAGTGGGCCATGCAGTGGACCAGGTTCATCCCGCCTCTACGAGTACTGCTTGTTTGTCGTCGGTGCCCTCGGCCTAGGAGTCTTGGTCAAGTTGGGCTTCCAAGAAATGGTTCATAGGGCCACCGGACCTGAGACAAGGCGACAACGGAAGTAGTTGTCGACAGAGTGGATCGATCTCCTTCGCGGCCAAGCGGCCCACGTCCTCGTTGGGAATCAACGAAGACTTGGATCAAGCCATGACAATGGGTGAGTTGGCGATGCGATGCCCCTTGGGACTGAACTCCGCAGCATTCTCAGAGCCAAGAAGGGGAAAGCCGGGACGACCCTGACATGGGTCTTCCTCCCGCCTGTCTCTCATCTTCCATTGCATGCGTGCTCGTCGACGTCCCGAATACCGCAGTGAGGCAGCTCCAAGCTCCTTGTGAAGGACAGGAGACGATATGTCTAATAAGCTGCATACCCGGGCAGGCCAGTGTTGAAGTCGAACGACCACAGGAGCGGAGCCGAAGTGAGATGCGCTGCTTTTGGCTGGCTACACGCACCGCATGCCCCCATGTCGGAGTCATCTCTGACGTTGACTTCGGATATTTGACTGGCGGGCTCTTGCAGGTGTGTCTCCGAAGGGTTCACGAATGACTATCTGTGCCCCCATTCGCCCCCATTCGCCCAACCATTGCTCAGCCATTCATCCATTCACTCAGGGCTGGCCAGTCCTGTGGACTCAAAAATCCAAGACTTGAATGTGTCGAGCGGCCGCGAGGGCGATTTCACATGGCCACGGGGCCTAGGCTCGATTGCTGTGAGAGGCGCATCTACAATACCTACAAGTAGGTACGCTCTCGGCTGTCGCCAGTCAGCCAGAGAGAGGCGTGCGTGCGTGCGCCTCTGCCACCGGGACCCTCGTCGATGCAGGTGCAGATGCATCTGTCGGCTTGCTTTTCGTGTCGCAGAGGCCGGCCTGTCCAGCGAGCACCCCCGTGCTTTGGGGGCGATGACAGTTATACGGGGATCAGCGCGGTGTGATTTCGTCGTCTCTGCTGGACATGCAAGTACCTACCTTGGGTACCTAGGTAGGTACCTTAGCTGAGGAGAACGAGCGCCCGGGCGAGCCAGCCAGCATACAAGTACGAGTGATGGAGTTCATTCAAGCCTGGCACTTACAGCACACACGAAGTACACGGGCGTGAATGCCAGCCAGGCCGGCCTGCTTCATGCGGCCACCCCTGACACGGATGGACTGACTTACTGGACTCGCACGAACAGTGCTTCGGACGGGCACCGTCAATAGCTACCTTGGGCAGGCGGGCTGATTCTTTTCTTCCGGCGTCGCATATGGGGCTGTCGCGGGAAGGGGAGACATCGCGCAGCATTCCTCCCCACCGTCGGCGCATCTTGATGAATCCAAGAGCACCCATGATCTGTCAATGATTCGGGTGGTCGCTGGCTGGCTCGCCCTCTGGGGGCCGGCTCCATCAGCGGGGCGCGCGCTCTCCACAGCGTCCACACCCCCCGGGCTGGAGGACCCACGGGGCCCCCCTTTGCGATGTGCCCCCCCCGTCGAGAGCTCCATGTGGTTGTGTGTGCGTTGAGGGAGGGGGGAGAGGAGAGGAGAGAAAGTGTGTCTTGGCCTTGTGTCTTGTGCCTGCAGCACCGCACGCCTCTGGCCTCTGGCAGGCCCATGCCCCCTCCCAGTCCAATCCAATCCCCGGCCATGCCATGCCATCCCAATCCCAGCAGACAGGCCCGGCTGGCTTGTCCCAGGTCCAGGTCCAGGCCTGGGGCCAGCCCACCCCCTGGTCGGTCGAGTCGCCATCGCTGGGTCCTCTTCAGCCCTCCCGAGCTAGCAGCTTGTAGTTCGGACGCGCGCTGCTGGCTGTCATGGATGTCTGGCTGTCTGTCTGGGTCGACCTGTCCTCGAGCTGGGCAGTACGAGTACTCGTAGGTAGGCCGTACTCGTACCGCCGTGCCCGTGGCATGCCATGCTCTGCCCCATCCAGGACGCTAACTCGAAAGACGCACCCCCAGCACGAGAGACGAGCCTGGGTGCCAAGTTGCGCTTGGCCTAGACCAGCAGCTGTCGGCCAGTACGAGTAGTCGTACCCGTACCCCGAGGGGAGAGAGACAAGGACCCCGGGGTTGCGAAAAGTGCGCCAGAGGGTGACGGGGAGAGATATATACATTGCGTGTTGCTCTCTGTCGGTCGAGGCGCAGAGATACTCGTAGAGACAGACGGACGCGAGAGAGACAGCGAGGCACGCACGCACGCACGCACGCACGCACCGCACACTCGCTCACACGCCATCCGTGGACGACGACCATCGGCACAGTACCCGTACTCGGGACACGCGCGATAGTTTGAAGCGCTGAGGGCGAGAGGCATCCGGCAAACCTTATTGCTGGCCTCTGTCTTTTCCTTGGACCACCTCGCGACTTCCGGCGACGGCGACGGCGACGGCGACGGCGACGACCACTTTCGCCTGATAGCCTAGGCAGACGACGGCGCTGTGCCTATTGCAGAGCTTCAGCCAGTAGGTACAGCTGCGCAAGAGGTGGTGGTGCGCGCGCAAGTGGGCTCCTAGCCTTTAAGCTTCGGAACTTGACGACAGACTCTCGCCGCTCCTCGTCCCAATTTCACCTGAACCTGACCGTTCGTCTGCAAGACCTGGCCTTCCCAGTGGCGGCGAACCGGAGAAAAGACGTATATTAGGAGAGACCTGGTCCTGGCCCTGACAGAGCGCGACGTTCATTCCATCTTTGGCTGCCCTGCTCTCGACCGTCAAGCCCCTCCAGACGCCGTTCCCGGAAAGGCACCCATAAGGTACATACTTGTATCCTGTCAGCCAGCAGCCACGACCTGAGGGACCTGCAAGCCTCTTTCTGCTCCTCCAACCGACCGCGAACGGCTGGCATTTCTCTCTTCATCCTCTCTCCTTCCTGCCCCTGGTGCTGCTACCGCACCGCCCTTCGCCATCAACCAAACGCAATGGAGAACTCGAGCTTCTCGTCGCGCCGCGCGGCCGCAGGCTCCTTGCCCACCTTTACTCTCCCTCCCCCGAACGCCGCAGAAGTTCCCAGTATGGCCCTCCTCACCAGCCACTGCCCCCGCTCTTCGTCTCCGTTTGGCCTCGTGTCTTCCGGGTCTCTGACCTCGTCTCCAGGAGCCGGCGACGGCCTCAGCCCCAGCCTGTCGAGCGTCAACACGACCAGCTCGCAGGGCTCGCAGGCTCACACCACCAACCTCCAGTACACATACAGCGGCCAGGTCCACGGCGGGTGGCCCACGCCCGGCAACTCGTCTTACCATGTCAGCTCTGCGGCACACGCGCAGCAGCCGCTGGGCCAGTCCCCCTACGGCGGACGCACCTCCATGTACGGCCACCAGCAGCAGCCCAACATGGGCTTCGGCAACCCGCGAAGCTCCCAGTCTCCCGCCACGGGAGGAGAGGGACTGCCGGCGCCACCGTACGAGAGCGTGCACCAGACGTTCAGCACCCCCATCCCCGGTGGAGGCGGCGGCGGCGGTGGCGGGCAGGACGGCCACCACAACATGTCGCCGGGCCAGGGCACACACGGCGGCGCCATGCTGACGGGCCATAACGCAACGCAACCTCCCACGTCGTCGACGGCCCCGGCTCCCATCGACCCCTTTGCCCACTCGAGACCCCCGAGCAACCCGAGCTACTACGCCGTCTCGTCGACGTCTCAGCAGTCGAGCTTCCCCTCGTACGCGCCTCACTCGCAGCACTCGCCGACCAGCACGGGCCCGGGGTCCCGGGGCATGGGCTCCATCTCGGGCCAGCCTCCGCACCCGAGCATGGGGCCGCCTCCCGGGTCCTACCGGCCGTACGGCACCTATCAGCACATGCCCCCGGCGATGAACGGGCCCGTCATGTCCAACATCCACCAGCCCGGTTCCCAAATGGCGGTGATTCCGGGCATGGGGATGCAGCAGACGTACGGCGGCCACCCCCTCATCTACGGCCACCACAGCCAGCCCCAGCAGCAGTCTGAGCGCCCCTTCAAGTGCGACCAATGTACGCAGTCCTTCAGCCGGAACCATGATCTGAAGCGCCATAAGAGGATCCACCTGGCAGTGAAGCCCTTCCCCTGCAACTTCTGCAGCAAGAGCTTCTCGCGCAAGGATGCTCTCAAGGTCAGTGCTCTCCAACATGTCGTCGATGCCTTGCCCCCGCTCAATTCGAAGGACATGACTCTTGGGCGCAACCACTAACAGTCTTTGCAGAGACATCGATTGGTCAAGGGCTGCGAGAACAAGGTCAACGAGAACGCCGGCGGTGACGGTACGGGAGACCGAGGCGGCGAAGGCGACGACGATCGTTCTTCAGTCGGCAAGGAGACGTAAAGGAGATGGGGAAAAGGCCACGGGGTCAAGGGCACCGCGCGGACGACGACACACAAACACCACCTAACACGCGAGTATTTTTGATTACAAGCAACAACGAAGTTTGGCGGGCTACGGCGAACTAGGCACCGACAGGATTGGGATACCGGGACATTCGGCGTATCGGAAACTGGTTCAAGGCCCCCCTCGCACCGAGAGTCCTCGGTCGATTTTTTTTTGGGGGGGGAAGGGGGGGGAGGTGGACGGCAACTGGGGCTGCGCAACGGAGAGAAGAGGGTGCATGGTGCTTTTATTCGTTTGTGTGGACTAACAGAAGATTGGGTCGGTTTCGATACCACGGACGGAATGGGGGAGGGTTTTGCGGATGGTACGGTACGGTTTGCCTTTACGCGGGACGTGGACTTGGCTAATTGCGCGGGGCCGAGTTTTGGATACGGACAACGACGAGGCCCCTATCCAAGGGCAAGGGGGCTGGTGTTGTTGCTCCTGTTTTGATACTCTTGGGCTCGGGGACCACTGTACTTGTGCGATGCTTGTAGAGTTTTTTGTTTACACATTTGTGCCGGGGCGAGGGGGGGAAAACGAGTGCAGATGCCGACGAGCTGCATGCACTCTTACGATACCATATTGGGTACGGATTGTCACTTGAATTTGAATTTGGCAGTGAATATTCGAGGCATGGGTGAATATTGCGTGCATGTCTAGGCACGATGGCCCTAGATCTGTCGGCCATGACGTTTTGAGAGGCTCAACGGGATGTGCGTGTGTGTGGTGGTTGGCATGGCTCGATTCGCGTTGCAGATGCACGCCCTCTGTCGACTGTTTTGGCCGTCTGTTTCCATTGTTCACGTGACTGAGGCAGCAAAACATGAAATCAAGAAGCGGCTAGCTACGCTTGCCGACTCGTTGCAACGCGACGTTTTACTGTCTGCCTCTCGACGTGTGCAGTCTGACATGTGCAGGTCGGACGGAGGTGGATGGATGGAG
The DNA here is from genome assembly GCA_002916505.1 of Tolypocladium paradoxum. Classification (NCBI taxonomy): domain Eukaryota; kingdom Fungi; phylum Ascomycota; class Sordariomycetes; order Hypocreales; family Ophiocordycipitaceae; genus Tolypocladium; species Tolypocladium paradoxum. The sequence goes on from PKSG01000831.1 coordinate 63,485, forward strand.
GTGAGTGTCTTGATTGAGCCGGGGGCTGCTTCGTAGCGGCTGGGAGGTGGCGCGCCGGCGGAAGGCAGCCGGGTGGGTTGCATCCATGGGTGAGGTTTGACGGCGGGAGGATTCGGTGGCTGATGCACTCTGGGGCGGGTTAACCGGGGCCTGGTCTGGTCTGTGTGTTTTTGGCTTTATGCCGTGGTGGGTGGTGGAGGAGGAGGAGGAGGAGGTGGTGGTGTTGATAAGAGGCAGAGGCAGAGCTGCGTGATTGGGAGTGCCTACCCAAGGTACTCCGTACAGCACGGTAGACGGACTGTGCGCGGAGGCTCAGATTGCCTGCCTGCCAGATTGATTGCTCGACGGCCGATCTGGCAGTGCTCGTACTCGTACAATGTCGCGAAGCGCCCAAGCCGAGCGACGACCGCTGCCCGTGGCTGGCTGCGAGCCCTGCGCGCCCTGGCTTGTGCGACGGCTCAGGCGTCGTCGCGACCGCCTCTGCTCGCGGACCCAGCGCCGCCCACCGGCGCCCCGGGCTGTTTTCCTTCTTGTTGTTGCTTTTCCCTCTCGCGCACACGAGACTCGGCCGTGGGCGCAAGCACCGCCGCGCGTACGACTCTGCGATGCGAGCCGTCCCGACTAGGCAGGCCTCTGTCCGTGCGCATCGTCACCGGCCCGCGCCCGTGCCCCGAGCGGGCGTGTAACCTCGCGACTCCCAACATTGCCCGCGTCGTCGGTCGCTCCTCGCGCGCCCCGCGAGCATACTTGTATCAACAACCCGCCCGCCATGCGCCCCTTGTGCAGCACCGGTCTGGAGCTGGACGGGGCGCGGCGGACGAAGGTGCCGTCGTTGGTGGTCCGCACCGGTGAGCGCCGCCGTCGGGACGCGGGCGGGCCCGGGGCCCCTTTTCTGGGCGTTGCTCGCTCCAGACGGCGGCCATGCAGCTGCCGCTTGCTTGCGCTTTTTGCTTTCCCATCCAGATGTCGATGCTCCCCTTTTCCCATCCCGGCCTCGTACAACCCAAGGCGAGACACGCCCGTCCCATCGCATCCCAGCCCGAAGCCCCTCGGGCCCGACACCATCCCAGCACCGTCCGTCCGTCCATCCATCCATCCATCGCTCGGCCTCTCCCGGTGACTGCCCAGTCGTCGAAATAGACTCGCTCCCGGATACCTGCACCTCGGACACACCCAGCCCGCGCGCGGGTCCCACACCCGGGTATTCCCCCCCTCCCCTCTCCTCGCTGGCCCCGCGCGGATGCGTGCATGCAGGTGGATGGAACCCACGCTCGGCTCGGGGCGGCTGGTGATTTTCGACGCTTGTCTGTGCGTCCGTATACAACGAGCATGGATTCCGTGACACCCTGCGGGGGCTCCCTGCTGCATTGAGGGAGGAATTGGGGTCTTGGTGCGCAGAGGCTAGATGGGACGGGGACGGGCTGGGCGGGCGACGGAATGGGACTGTGTGTTGGTTCGTGGGCGAAGGAGGGGCGTGGTGATAGGGGCGTTACACGGCATCAAATGCGTGTGCGACGTTGGCCGTGGACGTGGTTGTAAGTGTAACGGTTGGCATGAGATTGGCCGGCCAGGACGATGTCTGAAGGCGTCGTCGAGCGAGCATCAGGGAACCAGGGGACAGCATCGTTGGGTGTACATTGTAGTTGCCAACAGTACGACCTGCCGAGTCTATGTGACATTTCCATGATTGTCACATTCTCGTTTTTCAACCAACCAACTGCTTCTACCGTCTCGAGGAACTCGTCTCCTTGGCCCGAGCGTCTCCGTCTCAACGGACATGCGTTACTGCGTAAACGTCAAATCAACCTGATACACGCTCGGTCCATGGAGCCAGCCGCACGTGTGCACTGTCCGTCAAAACGATACAGAAATGACAGGCGTGGATTGGATCCAGCGAGAGAGTCTGTCTGATTCAACAGGCTGTGGAAGAGCAATGACTTGCTCTACAATGTTTATAGGAGGAGGAAGGTGTGCTGTCCCCTATTGTCCTGGAGTAAAGACCGCAACGTTGCCCTAATATCAAACCGGCAATTGTTGGCTCAGAGACCGTCGTTGCGTCGGCGATTCCATCATTGAAACCTCAACAGTGCCTCGGTGACAGGACGAAGATGGGATATATTCATCATCATGCTGTCATCTTAATCGTCAACTAGCGTCTCTCGACCCCCGGGACAATGGAACCTCTCAAAGCACCCGACTGCTTGGTATTTGCTGCTAGGTCTTGGTTCTTCCTTCAGGCCGTTGGCGTTTTCACCCATCAAGCCAATGAGCATGTCGCTCGCGCGCTGATTGTAACAAACCTATATTTGCAAAAGGAAACGTTTCAGGTAAATACTCCACGACTGTTGCGCCCTGGTCACATGTAGCTTCCTCGACCAACTTGTGTTCTGCCTTTACCGGCAAAAAGGGCGATATCACGGGAAGCAAGCTCGCGGCAAACGGTAGACGCCAGGGCGCAACCGCGCAGTGAATTGATCAAAGAACGGCTGCTCACAGAGATTGATCTCATTGCCGCAGCCTGAAAACCGTTTGCCACAATACCGCCAAAGCCGTACGCTCGTATTCATTGTGTTGGCCTATTGTTTGCTCCTCCGTCCCTCACGCGCGGGCGCAAACGCCGACCGCAGACGGCTGCAGAGCAGCTGCCATGACTTCAGGACAGGAGCATACGCCAAACAAGACTGACGCAAAACGCCAAACCTGCTTGCTGGATTTCTGGCTCCCAGAGAAAACAGCCCGATCTGCTGAGCACCGTCAAGACGCCGAAGCTGACAGTGGAGCGATCCCATAAGGGTGAGTGTCGTCAGTCAGTCAGTCTGCCCTGCCGGCCACAGCAGAGATCCAAGCGAGTGTTGAAAATGACCAAAAACAAGAAGCGTCTCTACGTGGCGCTATACCCCAGCGGAACCGTCGGCAACGAAGAGCGCAGGTATGACATCCCCCCGTCGCCGAACCCCCTGACGAGGCCCGTACTCAACTCACCAACTCTCCGCAGATACCACTGGGCCTTCCTCGTCGGGCCCAAGGTCGAAGCCGGAAAAGCAGTCCCCGGCATGCGGTACCACGTCAAGAACTTCCCCGGCTCGCGCTGGGTCTACGAGGAACTCGAGGCCAAGGACGTGCGCTGGACCAACAGGCTCCTCGCCCGCATCGTGGTGGCCAAGATCGAGGACCAGGGCCGGCTCGTCGACATCATGCGCAATACGCCAGTCGTCCAGGGCGACGACAGCTGGCGCTGCCGCTCGTGGATCGCCGACGTGCTGGCCAGGCTGGACAGGGACGACAGGGCCGTTGGCACGGCGAAGCTGGGCTGGGGCGAGATCGAAGCAAAGGCTCGCGCATACGTGGCGGAGAAGGACGCTGCCGGTAGGTATTCGACGGTTGACGAACTTCTGAAGCCGAAGCCGACGTGGGATCTGCTTGCGGGCAAGGAGATTGTGCCCTAGGCCCCCCCGGGGAGGGGGGATGTGTATCTCGCAAGACTCCCGGCTGACTGCGTTTCAGTTCAGATGAATCTTGGCCGCAGAGGACATGCTTGACGTGCACCTGCAAAGCCCCATGTGTAAGTCATCTACCAAGTCTCCCCTTCCAGATCTGCCGTGTCCTCTCCATCGCCAAGTCTTCGGGATATGCATCGAGAAACTGTTCCAGACAGGCAGGCCCCGTACCACGCAGCATTATATTCCCAGATACCGCCCTGCAAACTCCCAGTCGGCGATGCCAACTGCTTTGCCTCCACGGATAAGCATGTTGGCCGGGCTGACGTCTCCGTGCGTAAACACAGGAGGCGGCCACGGCTTGTCCTGCAGGGGCACCGTATCCACGAGGCTCTTCCACGCCTGTTCGTCCGGAAGCCCAGGGCACTGCTCTGGCGTGAGTCCCTCGCGGAGCCAGAGGTGGAACTCATTGATGGTCTTGAACGGTCCGAGCCTGGGTATGGCGTGAGGGATACGGCTGCGATACAGGGATCCTCCAATGCAGCTTTCGACACCCGTTCCTGCTGGCGGTGGCGGCGCGCATGAACATGTCCCCGTGTATGCGCTCCATGGCGATGTAGGCGCGGCCGTTTGGACAAACAACAGTACACGCGCGGCACGCGGAGGGACATGTCGTCGGCGACGAACATGGTGACGGGCTCGGCGAAGTGGGCAAACGGCCCCATCTTGACCACGGGGTTCTTGGATATGGGCGCATGAGCCGCGGCCCTTGTAGAAGCGGGCTGTCTGTCGTCCTGAGGGCGAGGAGTGTCAGGACGCGGCGCAGTCGGTGTTGTCGATGGCCAGGTGTTCCGTCGTGTTGGGGAATGGCAGCACGATTTTGGGGCATCGTAGAATGCCCTCGACCTCGTGCCGGCAGCGCATCGGGTGATGCATCCCCTTTGAGCTGTGAGAGTGGAGGACGAGGACGAGCATCAGGTGGTGAGAGAATGTGGTTGATGGGAGGAGGAAAAGACTGGCTGGCCAACGCAGGCGACCCTGGGAAATCTGGGCAAGGTGCCTTGCTACTTGAAATCGCCTGGCAGACATATTTCTATCGCTGGCTCATGTTCTCCTGTGTCTCACTCGATCCCGAAATGCCGTCCGGTGCATCGTGCAAGGGGTTCAAAGTCAGCAGACCCGACCTAGGCACGTACCTACAACGTTCAACCTTCTTGTTAACAGGTCTACCATGGCTATGTATAATATCGCGATGTGCCTCGAGCTACACGCAAGTGGCACCGCACTCAGCTCCTCCGTGCGTACCTATATTAAATAGAATCGGTTCTCGGAATGAAAACGCGAGTGCCTACAACTGCATGATGCCGCGAGCCCTGCGAACATGAACTCTTCCTTTGAAGTCTGTATTCACAGAGGCGCACGACGGCCTGTGAATCTGACAGATCAGACAGCAAGATGCCGTGAACAAAGCCCCCGCAAGGCCGTCCTATCCGCTTCCGCCATGTCTCGTCAGAATTCGGAATTCGGAACTGCCACCGAATCACGCCAACTGTACTTTGCCCAACTACAAATACACGGCTTAGCCGAGGTCGTGGCCATCATTCGAGCAATTCCGCCTCCTCCAGACGCACTCACTGCTACGAGTGTTAACAACCTTGGCGTCCACGTTTACTCAACCTGTGTACCAGCATCACCGGCTTCGCGTAGCCTGGAACACGCACACAATGCAGGCAAATTCATCTCCATGATTAGCATGACGATTGGCACCATGTGCCATCGGTTGTGGGAAAACCCCAACGCAACTCGGGTCTCTGCCGCGTCGTGCGCAATAGCTTCCCACCTTGCGAATCGCACACGTACCCGAGGACTCGTACTGGTTTCATGGGAGGGAGAAGTCTGCTATACAGCATCACTGAGGAGCTCGAGATGAGAATAGACTCTGGATTGCGGCGATGTTGGTTCGCTTGCAGTCTCTCAACAGGGCGACGCTTCCGACACTCCTCTGCCCGAGTCGTGCCGAGGTCCCCGACTATGCCGGAAGTGCTGGACTAGCCGGACTCGGCAGCTACTGCACTTGCAGCTGCAGCGAGCATTGGGCTCGTGGGAGTCGCCGCGGCCTGGCCAGTGTTGCTAGCATGAGTTTACGTCTAACAAGGGCGTTCGGCTCTCGGGTTTGGAGTTTTGGAGTCTGCCAAGTGCAGTCAGTCGCAGGGCAAGTGTTGGATCCGAGGCTTGTGTGTTTCAGCGTCCGGTTAGAGACTGCGCCTGCAACTGGTGGCTGACGCTGCATGTCATGCCCGTGCCTCATGTGGACCGTCGGGCCGCGCGCTCATCAGACGGCTCCAACGCGTTCCTGCTGGCTGGTACGTATAAACACGTCGTCGAGTGCGTCGAGATATGTCGCCAAGCTGCAGAGGCCCCTGTCCCGAGACGGCGCGCCTGTATCACGGGCGGGCAGGATTACTCAGCAGAGGTCCGTGAGCAATAGGTACTTCGCACAAGTACCGGTACTTGCACCGCGGCCTCGCCCGAGAAACGGGGTTCTACGAAGCCATTCCCAGCAGACTGTGCCTGACACGAGTGCTCGGCTACTGCGTGCTGCTGCTGATGAGCCCAATCAGAGACGTAACTGCAGGCAGCACAGGCGTGCATCGTGCGACGGGCAGCTGGTGTTGGTCCTCGTGCCAGCTGAGAAACAAAAGCGCTGGCCCCTCGCTCAGGAACCACCTCTCATCAACACCATTGAAAACATTGTTTCGTCGCCCAGATCATGATCCGGTCTCAGGTTTGTTTTACGCTTCTCGAGCCTGGTTCGAATTGATCTTGGCTGCGACGCGGAGAGAGGAAAGAGGAACTTGCGCAAATACCCTCGCGGCGAAGGATTGGTACATCTATGCGCCCGCCCCCGAATGCAGACGTGCATTCGAGCTCGCCATCAACCACATCGCTCGACGACGACGACCTTTGCACAAAGACTCGCACCAACCATGTCCTTTTCCCCACGCCACGAAGGCCACATGGACATGGACATGCCCATGGGCGGCAGCACCGGCAGCGGCAGCTCGTCGTCGTCGTCGTCGTCGGGCCACGGCTCCATGGGCTCCATGATGATGGCTATGGTCTTCCAGACCGAGACCGCAACGCCCCTCTACGCCAACTCGTGGACGCCCAACAGCGCCGGCGCCTACGCGGGCACCTGCATCTTCCTCGTCGTCCTGGCCGTCGTCGCGCGCCTGCTCCTCGCCGCCAAGACGCTGCAGGAGGCTCGCTGGCTCGACCGCGACGCCCGCCGCCGCTACGTCGCCGCCAACGGCAAGGTCCCGCTCGCCGAGAAGGTCGCCCGCGACCCGGACGCCAAGCGGATGACGCTGTCGGAGAACGGCGTCGAGGAGACCGTCTTCGTCGTCGCGCGCAAGAGCACCGTTGCGCGGCCCTGGAGGTTCAGCGTCGATCCCGTCCGCGCTGTCATGGACACGGTCATTGTTGGTGTCGGATACCTGCTGTGAGTGTCTTCTTCTTGTGCCTCGTCGACTGGACCCTGCTGCTAACTGTCGGCGCAGCATGTTGGCCGTCATGACCATGAACGTCGGCTACTTCATGTCCGTCCTGGCAGGCGTCTTCATCGGAAGCCTCGCCGTCGGCCGCTACAGCTCCGTGCCGGAGCATTAAGCCGACTCGGTTCGCATACATCCCCCTCCCTCAGACGACATGGGGCATGGGGGCAGCATTCAGCGGTAGACATGGGTCTTGCAAATCATCTGGCAGGCGTTCATTGTGTTTCTGGGCATCACATTGGGTTACCAGCGCATACACTAGAGCTATAGTCTACCCGGTAGTAGATAGTAATGACGAAAGCGACGAAATTTGCAATCTACAACTGTGAATCTTCTGCTTCTCCGAGGCCAGTGGCGTGGATGCATTGGTGATGCTGGAAGTACCTCGAGTACCGGTACTTGTCAGACCCAGCCAGCCAGATGCAGAAACATTCTCAAACCTGCTCAGCGCCAAGCCTACGGAGTCGGTCGCGGGCTCCACAAATCCCACTGACCAAGGACGGAGCCGCTGCAGGCGATGCCATCAACAAGATGCTTTGCAACGAGACTGATCCGTCTCGTGTCAACGTGACGAGACCTGTGCTCTCGCCAGACTCGCACAACAGGGCGAATGCTTGCCGACCTTCAGGTGGGAAGTGACTAATCGCGGCGTCAGGGCGACACGAAGACGGTCCACATGGAGACGGTGCCGCCTGACCTGGCTGATACGCCGAGAAGCAGCTCCGAGGCGCCATCCTCTCGTCACGAGTATCGCCAATCCGTCACAGATTCGCAGATGCAATCGGTGCAACAGGCTCACATTGTGCTACGTGCGGTCCACGCGCGTCAAGGTAGTCAGCTCCTCCCCGAGAGCATCGCCATCGGAGGGTCTATGGCCTCGACAGTTTATGCCGAGTCTTTAGCGATTCTTTAGGACTCAGCTGGCGATACAACGCTTTGGTAAAGGCTCTCTACAGATACCCTTGCCTCGACTTGAAACGTAAAGAGATGATCCGCGGTGAGGTGAATAGCTCCATCATCACATGGCCTACCCGTGGCCAGATCGGAGTGTACGCTACCGAAAACGGTGTAGCACTCCAGCTCGGTTCGCAAACCTCCAGCGGCCTCCGATTTCTGGGGCTCCAGCACAGGTGTCCGCCCTTTATCTTTGTATATATAACTTTATTTTTTGGGCATTCCTATGTAGAAAACCTGTACATGGAACTGGCCAAGGAGCGAAAACGAGTTCCCAGATGCATGCATTCTAGTTGTGGCGCGCCAAATGTGACATTACCGCAAACCAACCCTCACCAGCAAAACACAACCCCGACAACACACGCTCTCAACTCACCTCCCACAACCACCTCATTCGCGAAACCACCAAGGCCGTTCCCAAAACAAACCCTCATCTATTCCCCTCCCAGTCTTTCCCCCGACGACCCCTTCAACCCCTCTCCCCAATCACAGTTGCCCTCGATCCCCAAAATGGCAGTCTCCATCCCCAATCCGGATGTCGTACCCGCTCGGGCATATATCTCATGCAGCCATGGGACCCATCGGATCGGCCCAAAAGAAACCACCGCCTAACGTCATCGGGCGTATAAAAAGGAAAAGCGGTGGCTCTGGTGATATGAGTTGAAAATCGAGCGTTGCTCTTGTATTGCTTATCTCCTTTCGTCAATTGTCTATCACCCGTCGATTCGGAAACCCGCCGGCAACTCCTTCAGGAAAGGCGCTCGCCAAGGCCATCTTCCCCGGATTCCTACCCCAGATGCGGATCCAGCGGCGGTCTATGCGCTTGTCTACAAGTGGAAGTGGTGCTTTCATTGCTGATTCAGCTCGTCCTGCAGCGGCTGTGCTTCGAGAGTTTACGACAATGGCCGGGGTGGACAGGAAACAGTCTCTTTCTCTACGAGAGACAAGCAGAGGCGGTTATCATACACTCCGTATCCCATCTCACCGCGGACCACACACTCAAGCCCAAACGACACACTGGTCCCGTTGTTGCCCAGTCGAGGAATGAACACAGAAAAGAACGATCGAAACATGGCGACATAGGAAACCAGATTCAAGGGTAGCCCTGGAGGGATCCATTGCTGTGGCCCGTGGGAGTTCATACGCAAGATCCATTCAATCTTTCCAGCCGTCAAACATTCATACCTTCGTCCATGGCCATTATCATCCATCGGTAAAATGGCTTGCGCACCGGAAACTCCCAGGGCGCTCTCCTCAGGCCAAGACCTCCCAGTGGCTCTTCTCCCCATAATCAATACATGCCAACCCCTCCCCTCATGCAGCCCTGACACCCTGGCGTCTCGTCGCCAGAAGAATAAAAGTAATCATAAAGATGTCCTCGCGTCTGAAGCGGTTCCTTGTACAATCGGCCCATAGCATGGGGACTCGACTTGAAACCTCTTCACAACAAGAGTTGTACCAACCGAGATGACCAGGACGGCGACGAAGCCTCAACGGCCCGTGGAGCGAATATTTTTTTGGTGTGTAAAGAAAAAGAGAGATGTAAACCGAACATGAAAACAGCATACCAACACGTCATCAACGCCAAATCACCAGACCCCGCAAAAAGTATGGCAACGCCCACGAGGGTGGCCAAAGTCGTGCAACGACGTGCCAAGGAGCATCGAAAGCCGGGTATAAGCGACCAACTCGCATCTCCTCTAGCCCTCTCCCCTTCATGACTGGTGGTGGTTGCTGGGCGGCATTCCCGCCTGCGGCGGCATCCCCGAGCCGTATCCTTGGCTGCGCTGCTGTACGTAGTTCTGATAGGCGAGTGCCTGTTGAGGGTCCATGGGCATGTTGGGCATGTAGCTGCCGGGCATGTGGGGGTTTTGAGGCATACCGGGCCGGCTGCCCGGGGGAGGAATATGCTGACCGGCTGACTCTTCGGGGGAGTCGACCTGGTCGCCACCGTCGACGCCGTTCTCGTTGCCGGCCGTGGGCTCCGGCGCGTTCAGGCACGCCTACAGAGGAGCTGTTAGCAGCAATATCTGCAGGTAGGCGATGCCAAGAGACCAAAGGAGAAGCAAAGCGCGCCCGGGTTTTGGTCGCACGCACTCGGTGGCATGGGTTTGTACCGCGATGCCGCGTGGATGGGTTGCGACTCGATGGGGATGGGGTGACGCGAGGCGGGATGGAGCGGGACGAGACGAAAGAAAGCAAGGGGTCGCCCAAAAAAAAAAAGGGCCCATGGTTCGCGGGGAGCAAACAGCTCTGTAAACGGCGACGCAAACGCGTGGGGAATCAATCGCGTACCTGGATCAAGTTCTTGCCCTCAGCCTTAGTGACGAGCGGTTGGAGCTTGGGCGTGGTGAAGGTATACACGAGGCCCGTTTCGGAGACGACGAGGAGCAGGACCTGGGTGCCGGTCAAGACGGACAGCTCATATGCCTAAACACGTCATGCGTCAGCGCCGAGCTCTAAAAGAGACGAGGCAGTGCATCTTGGATGCATCGCGAGATGGACGGGGCCTGCTGCAGTCGCCAGAGCGCGAGAGGCGGGCGGGGGCCAAGCACACGGGACGGGGCGAGGTAGTGTTCGTGACTGGCGGGTTGAGACGGGACGAGCATCAACGCACCTTCTTCATGATGCCGGCCTTGCGCTTGGAGAAGGTAATGTGTCGGCGGGACTTGTCGCTGATGAACTTGATCTCAATCTTGCGACGCTCGCGGCCGCCCTTCTCGTCGTCGTCGTCGTCGTCGTCGGCCGGGGCAGGGCGCGGGCGCTTGACGCCGCGGCTCTCGGTGGCGGCGTTGCCATTGCCGACCGAGTGCGACTCGTCGAGGTCGGTCGGCGACGTCTGGTCGTGCTGGTCCGTGATGTCGGCCATTGCTGCTTTTCGGGTTCCCGACAGCGGTGCGGCGCTGGCTGTCACGACAGACACAGACACACGGGGCGTGCTTCTGCTCGCAGGCGAGGCGGGAGGGAGGCAGGGAGACGCGAGGCGACGTAGCCCCGGGCGGAGGTCAATGGACGGCGCGCGCGGGGCGGCACAACACAATGCTTGCTGCGACGGGTCTGCAACGCGGACAGCCTGGAGTCGTCGACTTGTCGAAACTCGAGCAATGTCGATACAACAAAGTGGTGGAGATACTGCTTTGAGCGTGGTGCCGATGGATCTATACTGGATCTGGCGTTGCGAAGCGGAGAGGAGGGAGGTGCCCTTGTGTCGCAGAGACCTGGTTGGGCGCGCTCTTCTGGATTGAGTCTGGTGTGCGGGCGGTGGGCGTGAGCGGAAGGAAGCGAGGCGAGGTACGACCTCAGGTTTTATTGCTTTGTTTGGCGACGGGTGCTTCGGCCTTGACGCATAGCGCTTGTGCTTGTCGGGGCGCTTGCCTGTGGTCTTGTTGGGCGACCTTGAGACTATCGGGGGGGCTGCTGCCTTCTGCTGCTCGTTGCGCGACGGGACGGGCTGGGCTGGGCTGGGCTGGGGGGCACTGTTGCAACCGCTGCTGGGCTGCTGCCCGTGCTGGTGCTGCCGTTGCTGCTGACCTGACCTCGCGGGCGCGCGAGACTGGCGGATCGCGGGCGACTGGGTGGACGAGAATGGTCGTTGGCCACGCGCTGATTGGCGGGCGTCGCTGCAGAAGCCGCTGCTGGAATGAGGGACGAATGAACGGCTGCCGCTGAGTGGAGGATGGGCATGGGGCCACCCACAGCACCTCAGGCATGGGTGTCAGCCCCGTCGCGCACTGTCCTGCACTGCACTGTCCCCTGCAAACAACCTACCTACCTACCTACTCGTAAGGTGCCCAGCCCGGCACTCCACCGCGCGCACCGCGAAGGCAAGACACTGACTCTGCAGTACAGGGCTGGCTGTGCTGGCGCTTGTGGGGGAGACGATGGATGTCGCCGTCTGCAGGCGACGGCGGCGACGGGGCGAAATGCGACGAGCCAAGTGGGCATCGCAGGCTGGACCGCTCACTCGTTCCCTCTGTCCCCCAACGCGAGCACCTCTCGCCGTCAGTGCTCCCCCAAGCCTGGAAGGGCCTGCGGACTGTCTCGGACGGCGTTGGACGCATGACCCGTCCCTCTTTAGGTAGTACGCCTTGCCAACGTCTCCAGGGCGCTCGACAGGCGAAGCTTGGTGTGTCTCTCCAGCCGCTACAGCAAGGTGATAATCATAATCAGTCAGCAGAGCAGGCCAGCACCTGGGCTGGACCACTAGTCGCGCACGCTACGGCACCTTAGGTAAACCGACGACTGGCCCCTCCAGGCCTGCGCGTCCCCACACACACTCTCGCGATAGTGGTCAAGGGATACGGCACGCCATCCTCTGTCCTCCTCCGTTGCCGATAACGCAGCAGAGCCAACAGCGGCATGCCAGGGATCTTGGTGATGATGAAGACTCCCTTTCTCGACTCTTGTTTTCTCGACCAGCAGCGAGCCCATGTAGACGGCGGGCAAACGGGTCCCTGCTGGCACAGTATACTCGTACGAGAACGAGCGCCATCGCCAGCTCGGGTCTCACATGCCTGACTCGAGATGCCCTCAGACAGGCCTTCTGGGCTCTTGCAAGCTCTTCGATGTGCAAAGTAGCCAGGGCCTCGAACCCAGGGTGCGCCACGGCAATGGGCGCAATGAAACTCACGACCGTTTCGCTCCGAGCGACCGCCTTTGCAAGCGCTTTTTGCACGAGCTACCGTCAACACCGAAACGGGGCTTTGCTTTGCTAATGGCTTGATTGCAATTGCAGCCCTTGTCAAGCATGTCGGCTCTGGCAAGCCTCGGGCAACTCGCATCTGCTGTGTAACACACAGGCATACCTTGTCCACGATCCGAACACGCCCAGGCCTAGGCAGAAGCCGAAGCCATGATGATCCTGCCTCTGCCACTGACGAGTCGAGATGCTGCCCAGATAGAGGCACAAAGGTTCTGCGGACATGGGTATTGTCAAAATGATATTGCTGGCTTCTGGTCGGCGGGCAGGCCGTCGACGAGTCGTACTCGGCGGACAAACGACTCAACCACAGGTCCACAGCGTCGCAATGGACAAAGAACTAGGGGCACCTGGCGGCACAGCGCTCTGGGTTCGTCGCAGCCAACAATGTCTGACCAACAAAGTCTAGAATAAAAGGAATGGCGCGTAGAATCCCATCGCGAGACTTGGTCCATGTCGTACCTGTAGGTTCACGAACGGCACGGAGCCAAATTGCCAAGTTGGGTCATCGAATGCACGCCTTGTCGGTGCTACAGAGGCCGGCTTGCCGGCGGGCCAGGAAGCTGCTTGTTGCTCGTCTGGTGACAGATGACATGAGCACTCGGCTGCCTTGTTTGCCCAATGATTGCCCCAGGGAATCTGCACAGTCGTCGAGCTCGGCGGAGCCATGGCGGGACGGAGATCCAGGCGCTTAACTCTTTTAGGCAGCTACCTGGGCTGGCACAGTGCGAATCTGGAAAGGTTCCTGCCTTGGGGAAAGTCCCAGCTGGGCAGGCCACGAAGAGCCAGGCCACGACGCTGTTCCCTGCAGAAGAGTTCGATCGTTGTTTTGATTGACTGTGCGCGGCAGCAGGGATGTCGGATGAGCTTGTGAACGAGGGAGCTGGTCGCTTGGTTGAGGAACATGATGTGGACCTTTCGGCGCCTCTTGGGCCCCGTTAACGGCATAAGATGGGGAGCGCCGTTACCGATGCGCGAGTACCGAGCAACGTTCCTGCCGTGCATGTGTGCGGTTGGCTGTTGGGCGGAAGAGACAGAGCGGTAGACGAGCCGGAATTCTTGCAACGTGGTCGGTCGCTCGAGATGAGGCGAGTGGCCTTGTAGCAATTGCCGCCGTGGCGATGCCTTCAGGTTCTCGCACCCTGCACCCTGCCGCTGCATGTTTGTTTCAGTTGCTCTGCGAACCGCCAGGTCAACGAATCGGCTTCCAATTCAACGGTGCTGGCAGGCTGCCTGTTGAGGCGTGGTGAGCCTCATGTGCGCGAGCACCCTGTTCCTCGTCGCGCCAACATCCTCTACAGCCGCCAGCGGAAGTCCAGCCTCCGGAGGCGGCGCCGAGTGAGGCATTGCGCATGGAAATCAAGGTGAAGGGATGGGCGAGAAGACTGACGCACGGCGCCATGGGCCTGTTCGTGGTCGCTGTCGACACGGGCGATCACGATCCCGCACCCGTTCGGTCCTCCCGAAGCCAGCGGCCCGAAGCCGTTCTTTACAACGGCGGCAGCGTCACGCGATGCCACACAGACGCAGCCCTGCCGTCAGCCGTGCAGAGCAAGCCGTCGATGATGCATTCTTCCCTCACAGCCTCGCAGGGCAGCGCAGCGTCGTGAGACCGCGTGTGCATTGCCTCCCTGTCAAGCTGAACGCGGGCGGGTGGTCAAGGCAAAGGGAACCCCTGGTTGAGCCCCAGCCAGTCGCGCGAACTTGCTGGGCCGTGTTACACGGATGACGCCTCGGGCAGGCCATGGACGGGGAGTCGACAATGTTTGTCGGCGCTGCACGACGGCGGTGCATGTTGGCCACGCTGAATGGTCGTGGTTGATGGATACGTCGTGGCCAGCCAGCGGCGAATGCTGTCCAACGCGTCCACCGATCACTCCAATTTCTTCATGCGCAGCTGACTGTACTCGTACATCTCGCTGCGCTAATACTACAAGCCACATCTCCCATGCTCTTGGCAACCAACATGGCAGCGTGCTCGACAACCACGGCTGGACCCAAACCGACGCAGCCCAGGACCTCCGAATCAGGCGATTCTGCTGCCAGATTGGAGCCTCTGATTGGCCACCAGCGCCGGTGTGGCCCGCGCGCCCCGCACCGCATGGGCATCTGATGCAGGCCTGAAACGACTCTCGTCGGGGCAGGTCGTGTAAGTTGTAAGCACCGTGTCTCTCCCCCGTCTGAGGCTTCACCTGCCTTCATCAATCTTTTCATGCCTGGCCTGCTGGTTCAGTAGCCGACGTGTTGGAATTATTGCGGCCGTCGACTCTCGTTCATCCCGAGCTGCGCCTCTATCCGGAACTTCATTTCGAATCCATCTGTTCGCCGCAGATTCCATTGCCGCCGAGGACGCCGGTCGTCAGCTAATATCGCCATACCTCCGAGATTTCATTGCGCGAATTCGAAGAATCATCAGTCTCGGCCACCGTCCAGGACAGTGCAGCGCTTGGCGAGGCTCGCCAATCTCGAGGCCTGGGCTGCTCGCACAAGCGCCCGCGATGGCCAACAAGATCCTCCTCGTGGCCCTCGCGGCCCACGTCGTCTTCTTCGCCACGGGGGGCCTCGTGCTCGGCTTTTCCGTCGTCGCCCGCAGCCGGATGGACAACGCCCCGAAAGACGGGCAGGACGCCGTGCGCCACCTGCTCTTCAAGAACTTCCCGTTCACTGCCGGCATCGTCAACGCGGCCTTTATCCTCGCCGCCTTCGTCTTCACGCTGCCGGGTTTGATATCGCCCGTGAGGGGATGGCTCAAGGTCGGCGGGTACATGATTACGTTCTGCGGGCTGTTTACGCTGTGCGTTGGTGTGCACCTGTGGGTGATGACGCTGCGGGTCCAGGAGAGCTTCTTCCCGACGTTTTTGGCTCAAGATCCTGCCGTGCATCAGATGATACAGAAATCGGTATGGGCTTGAACGCCTGAGATGAAATGACGGGCTCCACGACTAACGCGAGCTCTACAGTTCGGATGCTGCGGCTACTTCAACCACACCACGCCGGCCTTTGTCACCGACGCGACGTGCCCGAGCCCAGCGGCGGCAGCTCTCACCCGTGGATGCGCGACCGCCATCTCCGGCTTTTCCAACGTCTTCATTGACAGACTCTTTACTGCCGTCTTTGGCATGGTCGGTATGTCCAACACCGAGTCGTACAGGCCACCTTCTCCTCTCGGCTGCTAACGTGCTCAACTAGGCGTCGACACCGTTCTTATCCTCGCCATCGCATGCCTCCTCAAGGACCGCAAGGAGCGCGAGCGGTATCGCGACATCGACGAGAAGACCGGCTACCGCCAGATCTGACCGGCCCGTGTGCCGGCGTACAGCTCTTTTTCGTCACTCGCGCATCGCCTGCTCCCGTCCCGCTGCGTGGGATGGAGGAAGTGCGTAGCATGAAAGACCATTGGGGTTGTGTAGACGGGCATGGGCATGGATTTCCCACAGCGTTGGTCCTTCATTCTTTCTGTTCGCGCATGTCGATTTGACCATTTACACACGGCCTCGTTGCCCGTTCGCGATCATTTAGCTCTCAATTGGTTTGAACACAAGGAGTCATCGCATTGCTCACGGTGGCATCAGTTCCAGACATGAGGCAGATGCTTCCCCATCGATTGGCAATTCAATGTTTGGTATAAAGGTATTACCGGGCTTGCTTCTCCACCCCTCCCGCCGAGGCTGCACATAGAAAATACCAGAGTTCTTTGCCAAGAAGAAAAGTACGAGTACCCAACCGCCGTCTGTGTCTCTGTGGGCGTGGTATTCTAGGACGCCGTGTTCGCCTCGCCAACTCATTCACAAAAGTACAGAACAAGAAAAACAGGAAGAGACATGCTTCTCTAACTTATACCGCAGAGTCGTTGTGCCTGCCCCCGTTGCTCCCGCCTCTAGGTGTTCCGCCGTCGTCTGCTGCATCATCGCCGAGGCGAGGCCGCGAGGGGCTCTCCAGGGCGCCGGAGCTGCCGATGGATGACCGGTTGCCCCTGTTTGTCCACCAACCCAGCGACAGAAAGCTGCGTAGTGAGCCCGACGCCGACGAGTCCCTCCTCCTGACGTTTCTCCGCGCGACGAGGCCTGGAAACCCGGTGCTCTTTCTTCGCCGGCGGCCGAACTTGCGAGGAGTGGACTCGGTGCTGGGCCCCGCCTCGTCTGCCGGTGCGACGCCGCTTACTGACCTCCTTGCTGGAGGTAGCAGCGGCGAAAATTCTGTCGGCCCAGGCATGGTGTTCGATCGAAGCCTACCTATGGGCGTCGTCGGCTCTTCTTGGTCTTCCAGCTCGCCCCATATCTCCGCCCGCTCCGCCCACCGGAAGCTCTTCTTGCGCGTTGGGGTCAGCGGCGTTGTCTCACCGTTGATCGCGGGGAAGGTGTGGTAGGTCGGAGTCTCCTCTTCCTCGACTGCGCCCTCTGATCCAAGCAGAGACTCTTCCTCGCCTTCGGTGTCGTCGACAAGCCCAAGACCGGGAGCCAGAGTCGACTGGCCAACCCCGGGAGCATGCTGCTCATCGCTGAGTCGCCAAGACAGAGCCAGTACTCCTGACAGCAGGATCACCGTCCCGAGTGCGATGAGGCAGGCGCGCAGCGCTGAGATGAGGCTGGTCTGGTTGAAGTATATTAGGCCATCGAGGATGGCAATGATGTTGTAGACGCAGAACACAAGGGGGTAGAGGACCGAGGTCGAGACGAGCTTCAAGCCTCGGTGTAGGTAGTAGAGTTGACACAGCGCCAAGGCAACGAGGGCCAACACGATCGCCCAAGACTGCCAGTGAGCGAATTGGTTTTTGCCACCAATCGTCTTGATGATTAGCTCGACGGCTGACTTGGCGAACAGCAGGGCGTGGGCGGACAGGTCGCCGCTGATGATGCCGTATGTAATTCCATGGACCAGGCGGAATCGCGAACTATGCGATATGCTCGAAGTCTTGTTGACAACCTCTATTATGACAGCAACGCCGATGACAAACAACGCCTGCAGAATCATCCAAGCGATAAACGACTTTCGGGCCATGAGCTCCAAGAGCTCATCCAAGTCATGCGCGGGCGAAGGGATGGCGCCGAATATGGCAATGAGAACAGCGCCAGTGGTGACGAGGACTGTTCCGCAGAGCGACCACCGCGTGAAGGGCTCGCTCAGGATCAATGTGGCGCATATCGAGTTGAACACCAAGCCCGCTGCCTGGAGCGTCGAGAGAACGGGCAGCGGCAAGGTCGAGATCTGCACGGTGCTTCCCAACAGATTCGCTATGATGAACATGCCCATCCCCAGCTGCCATCTCCGTCTCCGATACGGCGGCCGGCGCTCATCGTGGGGCCCTTTCTCGTCCTCGAGTATGTGCGACTTTCGCTGCAACGTCAGGCCAAGACTCTGAACACTAGTCGATATCAGGCCGGCGAGGATTCCCAGCTATGGCGCGCATCGTGTCAGCACAGGCCGCAGCGTCGCGGGCTCGGAGGGCCGAGGCGTACAGCTATACTCCCGCCGGGAGAGAGGCCGCCCAAAGATCCCATCGCGCGGCCTCTGGATCCACGGTCATCTGGCGAAGGGGAAGAGTGAGGCGTCGCTTAGCCGCTGCATGGAGAAGGGATTTGGCTTGTTGAATCGGCGTGGAGCGTCGAAAATCGGACGACGACGGGGACTGTCGAGACTCGAGCGTTGGGCCGCGGCGCGGTGGGTGGATGGAGCGGTAGCTGAGATACCTGCTTCGTAATACTCCGCAGCTCTATGACGATGGAGGAGGGATTGAGGGCGAGCTGGAGGGAGGCGCCAGCACCCGGGCAGCAAACAGGCGGAGCAGCAACTGAGGCTCGAGGCTCGCGTCCAGGTAAGGTCCACAGCGTAGCGTCTGATGTCGCGTGCAGAAGCTCGGAGGGCACACCTGACGAAGTCAGTTACAGGTATGCTTCAGGCGGTGCCACCCTCCTTCCTGTGCTGCATACAGCGGAGGTGTGGCTGGTGCCGTCACATGATGTCAGGTGACAGATGTCATCCAGGTGTTGTCGGCGCTATGAGCGGGCCCGGGGCGCGTTTCAGCGGGTGAAGTGCTGTGGCTTAGTGGCCGCTAGCGGCCCCCAACCGCTGTGGCTGCACTCCTCCAGCCCGTGGGACCCAACGACGACAGCTGGGCCTCGGGCGTCACAGCTCCGTCCTCTTTCTGTACGACCTTCCGCTCCGCCAACCCCAGCAACGACACGCCATCTCTTGCTATCGCGCTCCTCCTCAGGCCGTGTCTGGCAATCCGCCCACCCGTCGTCCATCTCCCTCCTCTGCCTATTGCGGCGCCGTCCTCCCATAGTCCGCAGCCATGTCGCAACATGCCTTGTCCGACCAGCAGGTACGTTATGCCAAGCGCCGATGACGACGTCTCCCCCGGCGGCCAGACCATTGCTAACGCACGGTCGCTTCGCATCATGACCAGGTCGACAATGAGCTCCGCAAGATGACGGCCTTCATCAAGCAGGAAGCCATGGAAAAGGCCCGCGAAATCGAGATCAAGGCCAACGAAGAGTTCGAGATCGAAAAGTCCAAGCTCGTCCGCCAGGAGACAGACGCCATCGACAGCCAGTACGAGAAGAAGTTCAAGCAGGCCACCATGTCCCAGCAGATCACCCGCTCCACCGTCGCCAACAAGACGCGGCTCAAGGTCCTCGGGGCCCGGCAGGAGCTGCTCGACAGCATATTCGAGGACGCCGAGAAGAAGCTCGCCGATGGTGCCAAGGATAAGGCCAAGTACCAGAATGTTCTCAAGGGGCTCATCCTCCAGGGTTACTACGCCATGAACGAGCCCGAGCTGCAGCTGCGCGCGCGCAACGAGGACTACGATGTGGTCAAGAAGGCAGCCGAGGAGGCGGCCAAGGAGTATAAGAAGGAGGTCGGCAAGGACATTGAGGGCAAGATCCACGAGGAGGACCCTCTGCCCGACGGGCTGTATGCGCTCGCTTCTCCTGTGGCCCGCGGCAGACGTCTAGCTAACTGTTCTGACACAGGTCGGGCGGCGTCATCATCGTCGGCGGAGGCGGCAAGATTGACATCAATAACACGTTCGAGGCTCGGCTGGAGCTTCTCAAGGACGCTCCAGCCCCCGCTGTGCGAGAGTCGCTGTTCGGAAAGAACCCAAACCGCAAGTTCTTCGACTAGAATTGCTGTTTAAACTGGCCCATGGCCATGGCTGGAAGGGGGCGGACTGTCCGGTGGCAGGTCCTGGAGGCCCTGAAGGGCAGAGGGTGTTTGTGCATTTGCAAGACTTGCATTGTTTCCATCAGTCCGCGCGCGAACCGTGGCTTAAGCTTAGAGGTTGTATCATAAACCTGATTCCATACGTCCAACGCTGAAAGTACATGGCAATGACGACGCCTAAATATCCATTCGTGAAATGACTCGTGCGGGAGTCGGGTGCGAAGTATCCTATCCGCTTCCAACAACGATACAACCATCCTCCATCGCCGGCGACTTTGGCTGCTTCTGCAGAAACTTCTTCATGTAGCCTTGCCGCCGCGGCAAGAAGGGGTCCTCTGCCTCGCCTGGGAGGTCAAACACGCTCTTCTTGGCCTTCCTGCGCGTCCGAACCGTGTTGGATAGCCGCTGCTGAACCCACTCGACAACGCTCTTGGCCTCTGTGCGCGCCAGCTTCATGCCCGAGTCGTTGATCTTCCTCCAGATCTCTCGAAGCTTGGCAGCCAGCTCGTCAACCTCATCGTTGAACGCCTCCTCGTCTTCGCGATCGTCGAATGCGGCGACGACGGACCCGTCGTCGACGGCAATGTCGAGGAGGATGACGCTGGCCTTGAGCTGCGCAAAGTCGGTCTTCAAGTTGATGGCGAAGGCGTCTCCGCTTAGTAGATCAGTTATGCCTGTAACGTTGACTACGTCTTCGGGCCTGTGACGCGCGAGGGCAGCGTCGTCGAAGAGGAAAACGACGGCGAGTCTTCTTCTCAGGTCATGGGTCCTTCGGTTGCTAGTCGGGAGGCAGAGGAGAGCATTGGCTCGTATGGTCTGGGCCTTGATCCCGGTGTATAATGGCAGACATGTTTTTAGACACTATGTTGTTAGCCTGGGGATAAACGTGGTCCAGAGATATGGCACTTACGAATGAATCCCACGAAGTGGTTGGTATGGCATCAGCGAGGCGTTGGATGGCCCCTTCATACTCCATCAACACGTCGATGTTGCAGAGCAGGAACTTGTCCATTGACATCCGCAGGAGAGTCTGTATCGCATACTCGACAGCTGGTATGGACATCTGGCGTGAAATGGAGCCGAGAAGCGAGAGGAACGACCGAAGACACGCCCAGTCGCGGTCTTGATATGGCTCGTGCCCCGGTTTGGACAAGGTCAGCTCGGAGCCCTCGTCTTTGAGATCCTCAACGGCGCCCAAGCGGATGAGCAGCTCCTGTAGCCGCTCCGGAGTGAGAAGACGCTCGACCTGCTCTGGGCAACCCGCAATCATGTTGCAGTATTCTTGCCGCATGATGACAGATTTCTGGGTGCACATCTCGTCGAGGATCCATTCCAGCAATGAATCTGGCAGGTTGTTCATCTTGCGGAGTATCGTCTGAGGCACGCCAGATGCCAGATGCTGCTCCCTGACTTTGGTACTCCCTTGCGTTAACAAACTCCATGCTCCTTTCTTTCCCTCCTTCGGAGCTGGTTTAGATGAAGGTACGCTGTATGCTGCATCGAAGAAGCAGTATCGCAGCTGAGACTGGCCAGGCTCAGATCTCTGCACCGCTCGGAGAACGTTCTCAGCACCATGACCGCCGTTCTCCTTGACAATCTCCAGGACCGCGTCGCCGGACGCCTCGTTGCTTGTCGATGCTGCATTCTGCTTCGCCTTCTCGGCGGCAGTCTTGGCCCTTATGGAACTTGCCGTGGTGGCGTCGTCCCGGCGGGCATCCTTTGCCAGCGCCTTCATATCAAACTTGTGCTTCGGCATGATGGCCAGCGGCGACGCGTGAAACGCGACCGCCGTCCTCTTTGCCCTGGGCGTAGCATAAGGGTTGTGATGCAGCTTCTGCTGGGACGGCACGCCCGTCATGGGCCGGCCACGCCCGCCGAGCAGGGCAGACAGGTCCTCGAGCGAATCGTCCGAGGAGCCTCCATCGCTGCCGTCGTCATCAGACGCAGCTATCTCCATGCCAGGGGGTCGGGCGGGGGTGGTTCTGAGACTCAGCGGCGAGGACGGCGGGAGTGGGGACGGCGATGCAAGTAGGGCGCTGCGTGACGCTCGAGGCGGCGTTTGTGGTTGCGACTGGGCCACGGGCTTGAAGAAGCTCAGGATGTTGCCGATGCCCGCCCCGCTACCGCTCTTCGCAGACCTTTGTGACGGCATGGTGCCTTCTTCCCTCAAAGGAGATTCGGTGTGTCCCTGTGTCTTGGGGACGGCTATCCGTAGAGCGCGTGGAGTTTAGTCGTGAACTGCCAGCTAGCCGCGTCAGATCGAATGCGGTCTAGCTTGGCGCGGCCTGTCGCGTTGCGGCACATTCCCGCTTACATAATCGGTTCCCTCAGCCGCGTATTATGCATGTGCCACGAAGCAATAAGACAATGGACTGAGTGATGGCAGGAGTATTAATATACTTCGTACCAATATGAGCCACATTGTTAAAACCACGACGATTTTCGGTCCCCCCAAATCTTTGCGCTGAGTACTCCGAGACTACGCTACCTACCTAGGTAGTCTTGCTTCATGCAGAGTACTTCGTGCGAAGTACTTGTGCGACGTCGTGCAGGCAGGCTGCTTCGATTCTCAATCATCTGCGACCAGGGGCTGGCATGGAAGCCAAGATTTGCGCACGTCATGCAGGCATTCGCAGAGATTGGATGACTCGTGTCGGCCTGGGGCAGCATGGTAACACAACATGCGGTGAACGGAGAGCGCTGAGCGCTGTATCGCACATGATTCTGTGTCAAGACTGTGCCCGGGAATCCCCTTTACGGCGTTCGCCTCGCATCACCTTCACACCGGTCAGTCTCGTCTCCGTTGTATCCCTATTGTGCAGCGTGCCCCTCACTTCAGCCTTCGGAAAGGGCCATCAACAGTGCCGGTCTGTTGGGCATGGGCACTCGACAATGCCGCTAAGTTCATTGCACGTCGCAATCCCCAAGCCGTTACATACGGTGGCATGTGATGGCCGTTTGTCCACCTGCGAAGAAAAGAACAACGCCGACATCGCCGACACAACCGACGACGGCCGTTCTAGAAACATGGTCGAAATAAGTGGGTCCTTGACAGCTACCCGCCTTTTGCTCGTGACCCTGCTCGGGCTACCGCTTCGACTCGAAAAGGGGCCGTTGCACGAGGCGAGACATGCTGCTGCATCAATCGCGCTCACCCGCTGGAAATTTGCAACCCCAGGCCAAGAGGGTCCTTGGACAGGGGCGAGTCCCACGGACTGTATTAATCGAAACCAGGGGGGGGGG